>JAULCB010209073.1:0-14367 GCA_032358575.1 Dendronotus rufus
CTCTCTCTCTCTCTCTCTCTCTCTCTCTCTCTCTCTCTCTCTCTCTCTCTCTCTCTCTCTCTCTCTCTCGTGATAATTTATAGCTTTTAGTCGAGCGAACTTTTACTGTGCATCTATTTTTTTATATTTTTTTTATTTACAACAGCCAGTGATATATGGTTAATTATTCTCACTAATTCAACTCTACACAAATGCTTTCTCATTACAACACTGTAACTAAATATTTCTTAAATAAAAGAAATAGAAAAACAAACATTCAGCAACAAATATTTCTAAGGGAGATAAGAAGGAAAATACTTCCAAGCCGACATAATATTACTATTATAATATTACTAAGGGAGATAAACGGGGTAAATACTTCCAAGTCGACAACATTATTCTACTGCGTCCCTTTGTTCCTTGCAGCGATAGTTTATTGATAATTATAAATACTAATCATCATTTCCCTCCCTTCTTTTCTATCTCACAGAATTCGTCCAAATGATGACATCGAAGTAAATAGCGACATACCATTATGGTCATGTGATGCCAGACATAGAAGACACATCAACACTTCTCGGCTACTACAGTGGAGTCCTGCTACATAACACACCGCGATTCCAACCAACTTCTGACTTGACCAACCTATGCTGTTTGGGTTTTGAGTCGAGTGAGAGCTTTTTACAACACATTATTTATGGTACAATTTACCTACAGCTGCCTTCAACGGATGCCCTGGTAATGATTTAACACAATAAACCATGACTACAGCTTCCCTAGCTAGGGACTGTGCCAGAACGAAGACGACCACGTCTCGAAATCCAAGTCCCATGCCGATGAACGGTAATGCTTTCAGGTTGCAGTCATTAACACCTAGACTATCAGAAATGTCGTCACTCGCCCCAGCCTTCTAAATTCCCATGGTTTCAACGACGAAGACAACAGAAGCAGCAACAACAACAACAACAATAATACGAACTCCAACAACATCCAACAACGTGTCTAAACTAGGTCAAAGGTCAAATGAATGCTTATACGGCTATGTTATAATTAGTATCATAAAGAGGATTCTGCTGTAGGTGTGTCGGTCGTTCCTCGGTCTTGACTGGCTCAATTCATCACAGAAACAACATGTGTCTGCCTTTTTGTATATAGGAACTCCATTTTAGGGCATCTGATTTAGAACCAATTTTGGAATTCTCATTTATTTATTTTTGTCTTTTTTCTTCACGTATTTCTTCTTCATTGATTCCACAACTGATAATGATAAAATGTTTTTATGATTATTATTATATTTCTTGATAAAGACTTACTCTTTCGTGGTGTAATTCTCAAATCGCGCAATTCCCCAAAAATAAACAAAGTGTGCTTTTTACTTGTTATTCCTCCTTCAGATTAGTGTGCTGTATACCACTACCATTTCATTTACCTAATAAGCAATCCAAAAAGTGTCTAATATCATGCTCTGCAATGTTTTCCAAGTAAAAGTAAACTAAGTATGATGCAAATATAAGAAACAAAGATAGAACATGGTTAAGGATATTTATATATTCATATCAAAACAAACCTGACATCGAAACTTATTTAAAAAATAGTAGAAAGAAAGAAAGAAAGAATTAAAACAAAATGTCACCTTTAAGTGTGTCCTGCTTATACCACAATTGAGCCAACTGATCGTCTTACTACGTGTTTCGAGAATTACACCCAGGTAACGTCATTACTTGGAACGCTATAATGTTCATGCATACTGACCCAGGTATACTGCTGTGATTCTGGCCTAACGCAGAATCTACCCTAATGGCAAAATGGCATCCTGGCTTGCTAGAGAGCTGTGTATAATAACGTGTTTGTAATAAACTAAATGTAAGCATGTCTGTTAGTCTGTCTGTGTGTTAGTCTGCCTCTGTGTTAGTCTGTCTCTGTGCTAGTCTGTATGTTAGTGTTAGTCTGCCTGTCTGTGTGTTAGTCTGCCTGCCTGTGTGTTAGTCTGCCTGTCTGTGTGTTAGTCTGCCTGCCTGTATGTTAGTCTGCCTGCCTGTGTGTTAGTCTGCCTGTCTGTGTGTTAGTCTCCCTGCCTGTGTGTTAGTCTGCCTGTCTGTGTGCTAGTCTGCCTGTATGTGTGCTAGTTTGCCTGTCTGTGTGCTAGTCTGCCTGTCTTTGTGTTAGTCTGCCTGTCTGTGTGCTAGTCTGTATGTTAGTGTTAGTCTGTCTGTGTGTTAGTCTGCCTGCCTGTGTGTTAGTCTGCCTGCATGTGTGTTAGTCTGCCTGCCTGTGTGTTAGTCTGCCTGTCTGTGTGCTAGTCTGCCTGTAAATGTGTTAGTCTGCCTGTCTGTGTGCTAGTCTGCCTGTCTGTGTGTTAGTCTGCCTGTCTGTGTGCTAGTCTGCCTGTCTGTGTGTTAGTCTGCCTGTCTGTGTGCTATTCTGCCTGTCTGTGTGCTAGTATGCCTGTCTGTGTGTTAGTCTGCCTGTCTGTGTGTTAGTCTGCCTGGATGCCGTCGTGGTTTGTTTGTCTGGGTAGGTTCGGGTCTTTTTGTAATTTATGTCTTTAATCTAATAAATAATAATATTCCAAGTTTTGATGTCTGACGCATGCGCACAATAATAATAATATCACTGTTTTAATTTAATTTGCTCATAATCAATCTTTCCGGGTAGATATTGTGTCAAGGTTTCTGTTTGATCGTTTTCTAAGTTTGCGGAACCCGCCAAGGAAAAACACCGACATGAATTATGTCAGTGTGGCAATAGTTGCGCAGTGTCTCCATTAGATTATAAGGTCTACTGTGTTAGAATAACGTACCATAAAATTATTATTCATCTCATCCAAAAGAATTTGTAGAACCTTTTTTTACTATATTTTATTGTAATACTAGTGATATTGATGATACTAGTGATAATAATGATACTCGTATCAACTATTACAAGGAAGATGATAATAATAATGATAATAATAATATTAATACAATAAACGATTTAATTGTCATAGTTCGCTCTTCCATGTTAGTTAACTTTAAATAACGGCTATATAAAACACTTTGCTTCTTCTATTTATTCATCAAAAGATAAAACAGAAACAGTTCTAGACCAGTTAAAATTGCCAGCAAACTGTAAGCAAGCTTGTCCTTTTTACGAGATGAATGAAGAGGCAAGATGGATAACCCATCAGTGTTAGACGCTCGTCCTAAAGGACAGGGTTATCTATCTTAAAACGTAGTTTCCAAGAATCTTCACGAATTACTCCACAGTCCACGTTAGTCCTGCATAATCTATCCGCATGATCCACTCTGTAATATCGGCACAATGCTCAACTCCCTCGGATGTTTTATTTAGCACTGCGAATCTTCTCTATCTCCTGTAGAATTGTTTACAGTATGTGGTGGTGCATTTGTTGCGTATCTAATAATATTTGTTTACTATCTCGTTTGTTGTCGTTGTTTGTTATTATTATTTATTGTTAAACATTCTTTGATTGTAATTTGCTCTGCCCCTCTCAGTCAGTAGCGGAGTGCGTTCTTTGTAATACGATCAAACTTAGACATAGAAGCGAAGAAAACATAATTTGTTAGTGTGGGAAGAAACCAAATTGCAACTATGCGTGCTTTGCTATCCGCTGAGCTACTCAATTGACATCCGCAATCAACCTTCCACTTGAATCCTTTGCCTAGTTATCCTTCTTATGAATGTCTGCTATGCTCTTTTCCTTATCAGCATTGTGTAGTATGAGCGTACAAACACACACGACCCCGTAGGACTTCGCGTGATCAATCCATTGATTTAAGCATACATATTGATATATCGGTATATTCAAGAAGAAATGACTGAAACGAAATGATTCCCCGATAATAGTAGTCTTTGTAAGTTAGGCTGAAATGACGATATCGAACTAGTTCACCAATAATAGTCTTTGTAAGGCTGGTTTCGTTCGCCGTGACTACGGAGAGATTGTCAAATTGGTTCTTACCTTTTACCTTTGTTTTATCATCTTGCTTTTCCCTGCATGTGTACGGCATCGCCTGAAATGTACCGATATGCTCCATTAGTATAGAACAAATTGTATGATAATATTATGTCTTAGTCGACGGGTGTGTGTGTGTGTGTGTGTGTGTGTGTGTGTGTGTGTGTGTGTGTGTGTGTGTGTGTGTGTGTGTGTGTGTGTTGGGGGGTAGAGGTTGAAACAATACTCATTCTTGCTGTGTGTTGATTCATCCCTATCTTCGATGTAAGGCTCAATATTATATTCTTATTTTTCGATCTGGCATGTTAGTATTAGTATAGTCACGTTTGAACATGTCAACGACGGTCTGAAACGGAAGCGTCAAGGACGTTATTCCTGTTTTTGTCCGTCTTTATCAGGTGAAAGCAGATAAAGAGGCCTATTATCGGAGACCCACTTTCAACGACGGCCTAGACAAGTCGGAGATAGTATTCGTAGTGTAGGCAGGCTCAATTAAGAACGCGTAATAGTATTATATCATTATGTTCTATAATGAATTAACCAGACTCACTCATAGGCATAGCATTGTACGCTGGTAATCAGACTTCAACTGAATACCGTTCTATTTCTATTTCAAAATTATATTGCTGTTTTGTTCTTTCAAGCACGTCAATATTCCAAATACATAGAAATAACATCCATACTTTTAGCACCTTGTTCATGTTTTACTTTTATGATATTTCCTTCAAAAGTGCAAACTTGTCCATTCCTCTAGTAAGAGTTCTTGTACGAATGTGATAAGGATGTTTGTTCTTTTCCGTTTTCATTGAACGTTCGGTCTTGTTTCCTTTTATTGAAATCATAATGTCACAACTATTACCTACCATTTTATCATGGCAGTTTTCTGCCTTTTTGAACGACATTGAATTAAACGACGAAAACGATCATTTGTTTGGTAGTTCTTTACTAGCTTCTATGCTACATTTGTTTTCGTATTTTATCTTTAAACTGGGTCTTAAAGATTAATTGAATAAAAGACTCAAATGTATGTCAACATCGCCTCTCGGTACATGTTCCAACCATTGCGTTCGAGACTACTGGTGTCATGATATGGCCAAGGTCGACGGAGTTCCTCGGACGCCTTGGATTGAGAATTTCCAAGAGAACCGGCAATCCTCGAGAGTCTTGGTGGCCTCACCAGCGAATCTCACTGGCGATAATGCGTGGAGTATACTCTTGCCTGGTTGCAGCAAGGTTTTGCTATTAATTATAATTATAAACCAATGTTGAATTCTTATTCATTTCCTTTAAATATATTGAATAGATATCTGGCAGCATTTGTATAGCGCGGACTATATAATATCATATCCCTGGTAGACAATGCACACGTGTGCCAGACGATACATGCGACCTTATAGGCGTGTTTACAATGTTTCGGACACGCCATTGTTGAACATCAGTCTCGGATAAGATGCGGAAACCCTTTTCAAAGGGCATGACGCTAGTCTTTCTAGTAGGATTTGAACCCTTGGGCCCCTCGATCTAAAATCGAGCTCATTGACCATTACGCCACCGACGCGAGAGCCGGCGTACCATTAATGTTGAATTTGGAGTCTACTATAACCTAGCAGAGCTCAGACAAAGATGGCGTATTCCGGTGGATGTACCTCTTGCCATGTGAGAAGTCCCGAGATGTTCAGATTTTGACGTGGGTAACGTCTAGCCCAGTAGACGTAGATGGCGAGGCGTCTCTCCTGGGCAGGGTGTACCAATGGAACGCCACGACGCATACATTTAATATCCTCATCATTACTATTAGAAAGGCTTTCTTGCGATGGAAATAGTCAATGCATACAGTATATTATGAGAGAGGTACTGGAAGAAATTAATGACGCAGATAAAATAGTGGGTGATATAGTGGTAACTTTCTCAAACATGTTAAGAGGGGCAGGAACGGGGCACATCAAAAAGGGAAGTGATGCACAGAGATAATTTAAACATGGGTGGGGGTGTGGTGGGAAATACTGGTATGACAACACCTGTAGGGACCAAAAGCGGGTTTTCGAAGAACGGGTCAAAAGGTTTAAAGAGGAAAACCGATACCTCTTATGTGTGGGAAGAAATCGGTATAGACGTATCTCTGCAGACTGAAGAAGAAAGAATATAATGTAAGAAAGACAAACAACCTTGTGGAATTGTCGAAAAGTAATCCCAAATTATTATTTTTTGACTTCTCACTTTTTTCTCTTTTTGTTGTTGTATTTGAACACCACGAAAAGGAACATTATAGAAAACATTAGGAAAACTTAGCCGAAAAGGTCTCGGGTATTTTAGTGAGGAAGGGAAGAGGGGAGTAAGTACATGCAAAGAGCAAATTGATACATATGATGTCGAAATAAGTGTGTTGGATGATCCTATTGATTTTGAAGAACTGTCAGCTTCAATAAAGCAGTTACAGCTTGATAAAGCAGCTGGCTGTGATCATATTTTGAATGAACTTATTATGCTCCTCTATATGTAAACCTTTTCATGCTTGGTTTGTTTAATAACATTATGGACGTTCAGTGCTACCCCTCTTCATGGGACAGAGGCAACATAACACCGATACACAAAAAGGGGGACAGGGGAGATGTTAACAATTATAGAGGAAGCACTATCCTCAGCTGCTGTTTGGGGAAATTATTCACCAGTATTTTGAGCAATAGACTAAACAAGTGGGCCGAATAGGAAAAGAAATTAAATGATGCTCAGGTTGGTTTTAGAAAAGGGATGGGAACGAGCGATTGCCTATTTATTGTTATCCAAGTCATGTCAACAACAGAGACGTTGCCTAATTTACACTGTCTAGTGAACAACCTTCTTTCTGTTATTCCAATTCCTCTTTGTGTTGGTATGATAAAACTAAAGTGATATATTTATAGATCATGCATGTGACGTTGACGGCTCCTCATGTGGATTAGCTTTAGATTTCACACACAGGGGTTTCGACTTTCGTTCGGTTCAGCTTCGGCATGTTCACAGAATAGCGATGCTTTTGGCCGGCGGGTATAAAATATTTAAAACATTGCTTTTATTGTCCAAATGGGCTCAGATCATTGCCATTTTGGGTTCAATTAGGAGTCCGGAATAACCCGGGCGTTAGCCGCGGATTCAAGAAGTGTTGGTATTGTTGCAATCATATTCACAAAGATACGAATGAAAATGTTTTGACGAGAAACATACCAGCATGAAGTGTGTTTGTGTAATAACTGAAGTGGTTTTAGATAACAAAAACGCTGTCGACCGAGATATGGTAGGGGAGATACATCTAGGAAAAGTATAAAACGCGTTGATATAACCGAATTGAATTGTACTAACCTTCCAAGCGTCCATTCCTGTAGGAGAGAATAGTAGCAATCGCACACTATAGTGTTTTTGATTCCTAACATAGGTAAGTGGTTTTGAACCTCGATAACAGTTTTAAGGACATTCTATTTTCGTTCTTGGCCATCACCGAATAGAAACTTTACAGTCCACCAGTATGCGTTATGTAAGATATACTGTTTTGTTCCAGCTCTCGCCTGCTTTGGGAACATTTCGTAAGTTCTTCTTCGTCTGAAAAATAGAACTTTTCATTGATTTTACCTTGTCGCACTACTCCTCCTTTTTTCCTAAGCATTTCCCCCCACTGCTGCGACTGTTACTTAATAGTACTTTTACCTCTACTACAACTATTTCTACTACTACTACTGGTACTATTACTATTACTACTACTATTACTGGTACTACTATCACCACCACCAGTACCACAACCGACTCTACAACTATCGCTACAAGTCTTTAAAAAAATAAGTGCTTTTCTGAAACAAAATCCATAGGTATACAACAATCTCCTCTCATTTCACCATTCTGGGAGATAATCTAAGATGTGTTTATGTCATAGTTCTCAATGGAATGCATGGTTCACGTGAAGATGCCCCTTCCGTTAATCAGCCATGCCGCCCCTTTCTTCCTTCTCCTCCCAGGCTGCCTGTGTAGTTGTCGTCTCCATGGTGACCAGAATGACCTTTGCCCCCCTCCTCGTCTTGGTTTGCCTCGCATGGCCGACAGGGGCGGTGGATGATGGCTCGTATTTCGGCGTCTATAAGGACACAGACTCTGGGAACATGATGTACACAAACCCTATCCCATGTACAGTCACCGGGTAGGACATTCGGAAATAAAAATATTATGTTTGTCTTGGAATGCTGCTGTCACTAATTGTCATGTAATACACGGATATTTTTCTCATCAGGAAATGTTTGATGGTTTATGAACGTCTTGATTTATTTGCTCAGTTACATCACCATAGCTTGTCGCTCCAATACTGGAACCATTAAAAAGCCTCAGGGGTGCAACCTCTTAAGTCATCGACGGAGCAGAATAGGCCAATCTTGCATTCATGGAGGATATCATGGTCTATGGTCCGTGTTGGACATCTGCATTGGCATTCGCTGCTGTGAGTTACGTGAACAGATTGTTAAAATACTTTGGACGACATTCGTAACCTAGCATGTAACCACATTCTGGAAACTCCCTAAGAAAGGTGTTTATCCCTACTTCTTTCCACAAAGAGAAAAAAAAAAATATTAAAAAAAAATTGTTTCTTATTCTCGGAAAAACAAGTATTGAATGCAATATTCGGTCATTGGTTGTGCATGAGGGTTTTAGTTGCATAAAGTAATGCTACGTGATCGCGGGTCATCCCAGTTTTTATTCGGATTTGAACCCAAAATGGAGATGTGCCCTTAGGGACAACAAAGGCACATTTTATCATTATCTTTAAATTGTCTTATCTTGACCTTTCTTCTACACCAGGAGTCTGTACTCAGCCATCGACTCCCGGGCGTCCAATAACAAACACCAGAAGTACACGGAGAGGACGAGGGACACTACGTGTTGCTTCCTGGCCTCCAGCAGGAATGACTGTTGTCTGGAACACAAGCTCGTCCCTGGAGGTAAGGAGTGGTACATGCAAAATATAGCTAGATGGATAAATAAATAAACAAACAAAGATGAATCAATTGAAGTATATTATAGACTTCTGAATGATTCATATTCCCATTTTGTTAATGTAGATAGACTATATATAGCTAGATAAATTGATATTCTGATACTTCTTCTTCTACAAAATACAAAATGAAGGATGATTGTTTGCATTGGGACGATACACACATTCTTGTTTCAAGCTAACATACTTCACCATTTGAAAGTCTAACTATTTGAATATAAATAATGTATATAGTGAAAAAGAGAAAACTAAAAAAAGAAAAGTGCTCAAATGTAGATAAAGTGAGAACTATAATTTACAGGGGCGAGAATATATATATAACGAAAGGATTACTTAAGAGGGAAAAACCGTACATATCTGTGTCGAGCTGCTTCTTATATAATTTGCTCTCTTCAGCGGTTAAGAGGTCAGAGAGCAAATAAGAAGCGGCTCGAAACAAATCTGTACAGCTTTTCCATATTACGCTATCCTTTCGTTATATAAACAGTTAGATGTCAAGGTTAGCCAAAAGTAAGATTACAGTTACTTCGATGTCTGTTTAAGTGCTGTAATCCTACTTTTGGCCCACTCTGTATACTAATTGGTAAAATATTTCTTTGACTTTAGAAACCTTTAGCCAAAAAGAGAAAAAGAAAGTTTACATCATGGGTACATTTTGTCTTTTTAATCTTATAGGTAAAGTACAGAAAACGTGCAAATGCAGTACATCACAAGTTTGTGGTAAGTAGAAAATAACGTTGAGCACAGCACTGCAACCAATCAATCATATTTTAAAAGAGTGTCTGTTAGATAAGGCAACATTCGTGTGTCCTTGCCTTGTCTTGTATGCTCGTGGATCAAATTCATCGCGAACTGACTTTTAGTCACCTGGTCCTGTGTTATCGAAAGGTAAAAGGCTCACACCATGGCCGCACTTCGTGGACCTCTTTTTCCATACGACATCCACAATTCGTGGACCCCCTTTTCCATACGACATCCGCAATTCGTGGACCCTTTTTCCATACGACATACGCAATTCATGAACTCCCTTTTCCATACGACATCCGCAATTCGTGGACCCCCTTTTCCATACGACATCCACATTTCGTGAACTCCCTTTTCCATACGACATGCCTTGAAAAGGGATGTCCAAAATGAGATGGGCGTCCAACTATGAGCTGTATGTAGGTATTTTTGAAGCGTATTTTGAATTTCCTTGGTCTACACTCCTTAACAGAAGCAACATTGTTTCCGAGGAAGCCTTGTGGCTTATTGGTTTGTTTCTTCTCTGTATCCGACAAGGACCAATGATGTCTAAGTTGACATTTTTACATCATATCTCCACCATGTTTATTGTGCGTGACGTCACTTCCTCCAGGTCTGTGTCCGGAGGGCTGGATCTACTACCCAGCAGAACACACCTGTCTCAAGCTGATGACGTCCCTTGAACGTTTTTCTATTGCCAATAGTAACTGCCGGCCTGGGCAGTTGGTGAAAATTACATCGGCCGACTTCCAACAGTTCGTTACAAGTAAGTAGCAGCGTTGATGGGGTAACATCAAGGGGTCCCTGGTTCGAATCCCTGATCAAGGTACCCGACGTTTTGCACTTGAGAAATGCGTTTTTACACAATTCTCTCATCCTAATAGAGATCGGTGTAAAATTCAAACATCCCAGTGGTAACAAACAAACATTTTTGTCCGAGAATTATGTACGCGCCTAACTAGCTGCATGTATCGTGTTATGTGTTCATTTTTGCAAGTGATACATGATATTATTATGGTCTGTGAGGGGCTTGGATAAATACCGTGGATAAAAGCTCTATGAATGTTAATATCTATTACTTCAAGTAGCACTGCGTGCCATCTTCTCTGGCGTGTCCTATCAAACATTGGTTAAAATATTAATATGATAGATTGGCTTATACTTATACTGCATTCGCGCTCGCGGTATGGGAGACTGCAATGTTTAACATTCAGAAAATTGTACATCAAACCTTCAGAACCAAAGTATTATAAAGCATTGATTCTGTGTGTGTCGTTGCAAGAGTGATCGATTGAGTTCTATGCATATATTGTCGGTTCAACCTAGTACTTACCTAAGTAAATGTTGCCCTTTGTTATGCTCTCTAACCATTTCGTATCTTTTTGTTCTTTCTTTCATGGCAGCTAACCTGCTGTCGCCAACCACAAATGACGTGTGGCTTGGAGTCCTATACAGTGGCGGGGCCTTTAGACTGCTGAGTCAGCCAGGCCAGCAGGTAAGATACGAGACGATAACAATAAGTTACCGGCGTATTCGTGTTATACTTCGGATACGACGCAAACACACACAAAAACAGTGAATTGCACATATATGCCAGAACGATACACGAACAGTAATCCCCTCTCTCATCTCGTCAAGTACACGATATAATGACATGCTATAGTAATAACAACCTAACATCATTGATTAGGCAATGTGACGCGATATCACGGAAAGAAGGCTATGGCAATGATTGTAGGACATACTAATAATATGGTACGGACGATTTCCAGTACCTTTCACTATTATTGCTTCGAATAGGCATACGTCTCAAATGACGTGTAGAGGTTGTAATGTACTCCTCTTAGTCCTAGTGTCATGGATGGTTCCAGTCCTAGATAGAGGGCTGGGTGGTTGAAGTAGGTTTTACTTCTAGAACGTGTTGCTAGGCTCTCATTATATACAAAAAATGGGGGGGGGGTAATTGTGTCACTTCCGCTTCTACCTATCTACGATGACATACCAACCAGCTTTGATGGAAGAGATAGAGAGAAATGGTCAGCATATCGTATACCCACAATATCACAGACTTTACATGATTTGATAACCAAGGAGGCCAATTTGCACCGAAGCATTCTCTTTCAGTATTTCCGATTTGACAAACAGTTCAAAATTTGACTCAGAATCGAATATTTTACAGTCTTACCATATTCTTTTGTATATATCATAGTCACGTCAGTAGAAAGTTGAATGATCGTGGTTATGATTTCTGTATCTATTTCCAGTTACCGTTCAAGGCCTGGGGAACGGGACAGCCTCAGTACACAGCATGGAATCAGAAGAAATGTGTGGTGATGAATTCCAGAGAGTCTTTTCGGTGGTCTACCAACTCTTGTTCGGGCTTAGCCTTGGGCTTGTGTCAGCAAGCAGGTGGGTGGAAGTCAAAGAGAGACCCTGCGCCTGGGTACTTGTGGATCTTTCTTATTATGAATTGTCTACTAAGAGTTGGGCAGCCTAACTTATTAACTAGGACAACGTAGCCCAACTTACGATTAGGAGTACTTGCAGAAAGGTGCAGCTGTTGAATAGGCAAACCTAGTAGTCAACTCACATTGCCTTTTTAAATATGAACAAAAGTATACGTCAGCGTACGTATTTGACCGTGGTCAGGTTCATGCGGCCGGAGTTTATCCTGGTGTCCTCAGCATAAGGCGGACAAGTAACAACAAGCACTTCCTACAGGGACTTCTGCATGGTTATGACTATTCATTGGCAAAGCGACTTTCCCAAGAAGTTTACGTAGGACCTTGCTGTACACAATATCTGACCCTGTGATCTCGTGGTCTTTGGGAAGACCATACCGCCTAACTTTATGACGAAATATGGCTGCACTCTTCACGTGACAGCAGATAATCTAGTGATGAATTGACAACTAGTCGTAGTCAGAAGTGTGGGTCAAACCTACCAAGACGCTATTTCTTTTTTTAAACCTATGCCTTCACGTCTTGAGGTGGCTTTGACGCAAATCATTTCGTAACTAGATAGTGGATATTATTGCTGGAGTGTCTTTGGATATCATTTTTATTGCAGGAGGTTTGATCAAACTTGTATTTATTTCGAGTTTTCAAAACAAGTAATAGTAATAGATAAATACTTTATACCACACTGTAGTTAAATCAGCTGAAACACATTTCAAACCCATTTATTCTATTACCATGGCTGGCTGAATTATAATTTGTTCCTTTTGCCTCACCAATAGAGACCATTTCTGTACATCATTGATTTTTTCAAAATGTGAAAAAGTATATTTTCACACAAGATGCACGACATGATGATGTGCATTCATTAGCCTTAAAGATGACGTCAACATCTTGATAAATCTATTAATAACCTCGAATATTCTTAGAGTAATGTTAGTTTATAGCTCTCTTCTGATCAGGAAATGATACATATTGACATAGCAGGTGTAAATTATACTTTTAAGTAGAAAACATGTTATTCCACAGTATGGACTACAGAAATGGCATTCCATGATATGTTTTTCTCTTTGCGTCACTAAGTAGTGAATATTATAGTAGTAGTGTGACTATTTTTTTGGGGTGCGCACGTTCCTCAATAATTTAGCCATTTCATTTTATATGTTTAAAAAACAAAACAACAATAACAATATTAGCTTAAAAAATATACACATTTCTGTCCACACCTGACCTCACTATTGATATCAAAACATTAAATCGCGTAGCCATAAATGTTTGGTAGCCTTTTGATTTGTCTTTTACCGTATACCTTGACTTGACTTGACCATACACTTATTCCATTCCAGCGTTGAAGTAACAACCAGCAGGTGAACTCTAAACCCAGACTAAGCCCTTTCCGCTGTCTCTGGTATTGTTGTGAAGAGTCAAACAAGATTTGTTGAATGGTGTCGATTTTTATTATTGAAAATTGTATTAAAGTTAAAGGATTTGATATGAATTTCTATATGCCTATCATACACTTATACATAACTCAGTAGTCAGACGGTGTATTCGTATGTATTCATTTCATGATTATTTCAAGTCCACACACACATACACAAACAATCACGCACGCACACACACACACACACACATATACATATATATTGAATAAACTACTAGATTATACCCCCCATTCTATAAAACCTTGTTTCGGTTGTTTTGGGTTTTTTTGCGTTTTACTTTTATTGTGTTATTTTAGTCGTTTGTTGCATTTGGTTGTTGTTTGATAATGATGGTGGTGATCAAGATGGTGACGCTGCTGCTCATTTGTCCTGGTTTGGTGGTGAGATTTGTGTTTGCTTCCCTCACGACTTGACCATCACTCGAGCCCAGGACCTCCTGATGACTGGGGGCAAACATCCTAACTTTAGGGTCGGTCTAGCTTTATCAAATGTATTGGTGTAGAGGTCAGTGTAGCCTGGATGACTCTGGACAGCAGCTGGGTTCAAGTCTGGCCAGTGGAATTGGTCTATCGTAGCTGCTATGAGGTGGTCAAGCCGATAGATTATCAATAACAAACACAATTTTGTTGTTCCTCGACGTAACAGCTTTTATAATTCTAGCGTGCGATGTCAGTGTGGATATAGGCCTACCTTGTTTTTTTATGATAATAATAATAATAATAATGGATTTATATAGCGCCTGATATCCACTGAGAGTGCTCATTGGCGCTTTACAGAAGC
>JAULCB010209183.1:0-11793 GCA_032358575.1 Dendronotus rufus
AGCATGGGTGTAATGTGGTCTCTTTTCTTCTTTCGTAATAAAAGTCTAGCAGCTTGATTTTGGAAGCGCTGTAATTTTTTAAGCCAAACATTTGGGAGATCTACTAAAAGTGAATTACAATAATTTAATGTAGGAGTCAAGAGGTCACAGTATTGATAATATGCTAAATATCCAGCCCTGTAATCTTAATGGCTCCTGGGTATTTGATATTTTACCTTCATAATGTTCTCTTGAAGATCAATAAAGTATATTGTATAATCTTTCAATACTAATGTTGATACAATTTACTTCAGAAACAAACAGCTGGTTCAGTTCAAAATAACGTTATCAAACAATCAAGCTCAACAAGCTTTCCAAATCCAAAACAATCAACTCATCTCAAATCATGAAATAAAAAGGACGCCTTCCCTTTTTTGTAAGTCGGATATAAAATATGCCCATATATGGTAACTATGTGTCTAGAGCTGTTAACTGTTATAATTTCCAACATATATCTTATCTTATCCATCCCCCCCCCCCCCCCAACCCTCCCCAGGCTGTGAGTACGTGCTCCATTCCACTGCCCAGCTGTACTCCCACAAACGGAAACACGACAGACGCGAGTTTGACGATAACTACAAACCATACAACACCGCAGCAGCAGTGGGGAAACCAAACGCATCATCGACGACCTCGTTTTCATCCCAGGGGAGAAATGACGGAGTGCAGCAGGCTGGAATTAACCCGATGTACGCCTTGAACGGACTCATGGGAAACCAGGTCAAGATGGCCACCTTAACGGACGGATCTAAAAATGTAAGTCTTTTGTCTACGGAGGTGAAAAGATGTGTTCAATTTGGAGAAATTAAAGATTCCTATTTATTTTTCTCCTTCTTATGCAATTGTTAACTGCGTTATTTCTTGTTATAGATTTCAATGTTAGGATTTGTGTAGACAATATATTATATTTATTTAAATTCTTCTGTCGCATTCAGTTTAATTGAAATAAGTAACATGTTAACATTAATAATAGACATTTACTCACACATCATATTCCTCTCTCTCTCTCCCCTTTAATTAACACTCGATTCTACTTTTTTTAAACAGACCCCAACCCCTCTAAGCGTCATCTCCAATCCAACACTGCTTCCCTCCCAGAATCTACTGAGTATGGAGTCTGGTTCAGGAGAGTTGTCCGCCCTTAATTTGACGAAGAAGAAAGACAGCGGTAGCAGCAGTGCAAGTCATAAACAGACTACCATGGCCTTGCCCCTAAACCTCACCATGTCTACCGATAAAAACTCCCGTGGCGATGAGGAAGAAGAAGAAGCCGAGGATCTTTCACTTCCTCGCAAACGACTGGAGGGGGGCGTGGCCAATGAAACGTTTGTCGCAAACGGTGTAAAAATGGAACCCGGTCTGGGTGAGATGAAACTCGGAAATGGAAAGAGAAAGATGATGATGAATGAATACGATGAAAATATTCAAAACGGACGAGCTGGCGATATGAATGATTTTGAAGAGGACGAAGAACCCGAGGAAGAATACGACGACGAGGATGATGATGACGATGATGATGACGACGACAAAGATTATACCCAGGTAGAAGAGCCGACGCTTGTCAACGGCTATCCCAGCATACTTGAGGGGGAAGGGGACAAATCGGACAGTTGTTCCGTAACGTCGTCGACGCTAGAGGTGAAGGAGGAATGCTGCGACAGCGGCGGGGAAGAAGAGGACTATTCGGCCACCGACCATCACAATAATGCGGACATGATGATGAAGGCAGGAGGGGGGGAGATGATGGCGGTGAAGAGGGAGGATGACAGCCACTCCAATAATAACAATATGGCCGAGTTGAAAGCCAGACTGAACCAACAGGACCCCAGCCTAGCATTGCCGATGATGACCCAATTCTTCGGAGGTCCTCGCGTCATCTCCACGCCTGACGGCCAGGTCACGGCGCTGTACATCCCACCCAAGCTCAACCCGGAGAAGAAGGAGAGGGATGAGTCGTGGAAGAAATACCTCGTCAGGTAAGGAGAGGGGAGACTCTTCAGTTTGGGCTTCCTAGGGGACAAAGATGTACATGCATTTTTAGTTTTTGTCTGTTTCATTCTGGAAGTAATTACCGAAACCATCAAAAACAGGGGATGTAAGTTTGTAGATGCAAAAAGGAAGACATTGGATAGAAATCAGTGGCAAAAGTTCGTTTATGATGCTTAAACCTTACACCAAAAGGTACAAAAGGTACAAAAGGATCAAGAAAGAAAGAAAGTGTTTCATTAGTAGGTATAGTTAATTGTAATTGTAGGTCGTTGATGACCCTTTGTTGGTTTTAGTTCTGTATTTTACTTTTTAACTCGTAATACCGTTTTACTTTTCACAGCACGTCATTATTGAAGAGTTGTCAATGTCTGTACTTTCTTAACACAAATCCTCTTCAACATTGTCTCCGCATCATCCAAAAACAGATGTTCTCTCTTTAAACCAAAATAAACACAAGACTTATTTATCCTCATCCTCTTCATCCTTGTTGTCTCCATCCATCCTGCAGGTACACAGCGAATGACGCGTGTTTCTCTCGGTGTGCGTGTCTGTACAAGGATCACTACCATTGCCGCGTGGACAAATGTCGCACGACCTTCAACGCCAAGAATGGGGTCAGGGCTCATGCCAGGTAGGAATGCTACAACACACAGCAACTACAACTACTAAGCATAAAGCTATCATCATTGGGATAACCTACAGTAATAACGATTCTTAAAACTTAAATATTATCGCTATTAATTGATAATATATAATTTGTATATATTAATCTGTTGCCTCCTTGTCCTTGTACCAGATTCCACGAACTCCAGGACACCATTACAGCTCTCATCTACGTCAAGTCTGACGCGACCACTGCCTGCCATTACGACAACTGTCGCTACAGCCAGAAGGAGGTGCATTACCATTGCAATTGGGTAAGACGAGATAGTAATAGGATAATATGTTTTGTTTTGTTATCCTTTGCCTTGTACCCGGTTAGCAGTGTCGGCACCAACCCTGCTCCATGCCCAGTCTTAGATGGTGGATGAGGTAGACACCCCAATAATCACTTTTGTTCAATTGTACAGCTTGGTGACTTGCAATTGTCAGCCCTGTTTCTGAAACCAGCCAGTATATTATATAAAGGGTACTAATTTTATCTAAGGGGAAAGCGATCACCACAAGTTATTCAGGATATAGAACAAAGAAAAGCAACATTTGATGGGCAGTTCCGTGCTTTAGTAGGATTTTTGAAACATTTTACAATTTGATTCTATTGGAGCGGAGAGTTTTTTTTAATGAAGATGATAATATTTTCTTGTTTTTTTCATTGTTGTTTTCAGTCCCACTGCCATAAAACCATTCCTGAGGCTGGCCCTACGTTTGCATTGCTGGAGCATTACCGTATCCACGAGTTTGGGATGTCTCTGACCAGCAAGTCCAAGGCCAAACCCTCCACGCCGCATCGCCACCAAAACCAGGCAGGACGGGATTTGTTGCAGAAAAAACGGGGACGTCCACCAAAGTATCCGCGCTTCGATTGTCCCATCGTTCCCAAAGTTCACCTGACGGAAAAGGAAATCCTTGACTCCACGCTGGCGTTCATCCACAAAAAGTATTCCGAGCACAGCACCATCATCAACGGATTCAAGAAATTTGACGGGGCCAGTGAGACTTGCCCCGATGAAAATTGTATCTTTCAAGAAAAGACGCATTTCCATTGCGGAAGGAAGTATTGCCATATGTCGACGGACCGTCTCGACTTTCTCAACCTCCACGCTAAAGATTTCCACAACAATATAACTATCCTGGACGGTTACGAGTTCTTCGAACGTGTCGTGGATTGTCGCCGGCCTAACTGTCACAACAACAGCATCAACCGCCATTTCCACTGCATTCGGCCTCGCTGCGACTACTCGTTTGTCCGGCACAGCACCATGTCACAGCACAACAAGAAACACCCAACAGCAACGGCCGCTGTTCTCCTCACCCCTCCCAACCCCAACACCTCCTCGCAGGCTAACAACAACAACGGAAGTGGCGGTGCTAAGAAATCAAGAAGAAACAACAGCCACGGCACTCCACACTACGTCCCCATTGCCCCAGCGGGCTCCAACAAGAAACAAACACCGAGCTCCTCGACAACCCCACTGCCTTACATCAGGCTACGGACTCCCGTAGATTCCTCCTCCCCCTCTCTAGACACTTCGGACACAGGGGACGAAACCCCGAAGGAATGCGAAACAAACGGCGTGGAAAATAAAACCGTAGTCAAGTCAGCTGGTACGTTCTTCCCACTGTCGGGAATTCCCAATGCCATGCTAACACCGAACACTACGGCCCAAATTATTTCTCAGGTCTTGGCGCAAGGAGCGTCCGTACCGTCTGGTCTTTCTGTCGGCAATGCGTCGGGGAGTTCCCAAACAAACAGCCCCCTGATAAACTCTGGCACGAGCCTCTTGTCCAAGCAAAACAATCTGGCCACCGCGATTCTAAACCAGTTTCCAACCGCCATAGACAATTCGCAACAAGTGATCCAAAACGGTGCTACGTTGATTGCCACGTCTTCGGGAACCCAGCTCCTACAGCCGACCATGCTCGGCATGTCCATCGCAGGCAACATGGTGCCGACCTCTATCCCTATCCTGGCTCAGACATCCCAAGGGCACCAGGCCAGTATTCTCACCGGCCTTGTCCCAGTGGATCAGCTGGCCCCCCACCTGGCTCTAGGGGCCGCCGGCTCTGCACAGCTGGTCAACATTCCTCCAGGGGCCTCGATCATCTCCACCGCCCAAGGCCAATTCCTGCAGACGGGCGTCCTCGGCGCCAACATGGTCCAATTCATCCAAAACCCCATCTCCGTCATGAACACGACCACCTCTCTGGCAACGTCTCCCATTGTTTCACCTCTAGGAAGCGCCGTGAACCCTTCCACCGCCCCTCTCACTATTCTCCTAAACCAGCCCGGACCCACGCGCTGGGCCAATCTCAAGAAAAGAATGCACTACCCGATAGAGGCGAATTGCGGCCGCCCATTTTGTAAGTTGAAGAAGAAGGACCATTTCCATTGCTTGGATTGTAACCAGGCATTTTCAGACCACGCGCGGCTGAGGGTTCATATTGGAAAACACGGTATCAAGTTTAAGAAATCGGATCAAAGTGGGAAATCGGCGAGTGGTGATGATCTGTCGGCAGGGTTTGCCTACATCCAGTCACCACTAGGGGCTGGGGCTACGGCTAAGGCATCCACTGTCAAAGTGGCCAAACAAAATCCAGACAAAAATGGCGGCGAGGAGGATAAACTGTCTTCATCTCTCAACATTCAATTGGGCGTTTTCACCGACATGGTGGCTAAAGGGAGAGAAGCGGAGGCGAAAGAGATGAAGTCTCCGCCCCCTACGAATGAAAAAATTAAGTTAGTCATGAGCAACGTCAACTCTCAATGGACGATCGGAAAAGCCGACAGCCAGGAAGACGTGAAAAGTCCCAACCAAAACAACGATGGCAATTCCTCCAGGAACATTACTCCCGTAACCATGGCAACGGATGGAGATCCTTGCGACTCGGACGACGATGACCAGCCGTCTCTGATGATCGATGACGGGATGGAGGAAAGCAACGACGACTCGTCTCTCAATGACTCGTCCTCCAGCCTCACCCTGTGCTCGTCCTTGTCTCGTAAATCGGGCCGGAAACGCAGCCTGGTGAAAAACGAGGACTTTGTCGATTCGGACACGCTGATCATTCCCAAGACCCCCAAACAGAGGAAGCTCTCCGTCAAGAAAGACTCGGACCTGCCAGATGGTTACAGACGTCTCCGATGCGGCGAGGACTGCGGCCACATCCGGTGTTCGTACCGACAGACGGTGACCCACTTTCACTGCCTGCGGCCGGACTGCGGCTATGGGTTCAGCGACAGGTCTCGCATCATGCAGCACAGAATTCGCCACGAGCGTCTGGACATGATGATGGGGCAGGAGTTCCAACAGTTCCGCGCCTCGGTGAGTTGTCGACGAGACAACTGCGAGTTTGACGAAAAGGCGTCGCATTTCCACTGCCTGAAATGTCCGTTTGCCTGCACGGACTCGAGTAAAGTCCCTCCCCATCGCAAGCATCACTCCAAGCTGGACAACATTAGCAGTAACGGCTTCGTCAAATATCTCGGGACGGCCGACTGCCAAACTGCTTCCTGTTCCTATTTCCGCAAACAGACGCATTACCATTGCTCATTCCCTGGTTGTAACCAGTCGGTCCTCGGGCCTTCACAGATGGCGCCTCACAAGTTGAAACATTCTTGAAAAACACAAGCATTTACTCTTGATATGGATACATACTATATAGACATATATATACCTATATATTTATGGAGTTTACGTATAATAGACGTATTATTATATTTATATTCCTGAAGCTATAATAGTATTCTTTTCTAAATGCATCTCGACTACTATGACGAACATTAATGAATTCCTACTACTAGGACTTGATTGCAACGAAAATAAATTTTAATTATCTACTGTCACAGTATTTCATGTCAAACACACAGCACACACACACATACAGCACACACACATACACACATTAGCACACACATATACACACATACAGCACACACATATACACACACATACAGCACACACACATACACACACATACAGCACACACATACAGCACACACATATACAGCACACACACATACAGCACACACATATACAGCACAAACACATACACACATACAGCACACACATATACAGCACACACATATACAGCACACACATATACAGCACACACACAGCACACACATATACAGCACACACACAGCACACACACACATACACACATACAGCACAAACACATACACACATACAGCACACACAGCACACACACATATACTATTACTGCTGCTTTGTTGAATTATATCTAAGGATGTATTATTATTATATATATATTATCGAAGGATATTATATATTTATAATATACATGTTCAGTTGTATTATCCATCTGGTTTTAAATTGTTGTATTTACTGTAATTTGTTACAAGCCATCCTAATTGTCTATTGTGTAACTCACTGCATTACTCCAGAACTCCTCTGATTTAAACTATATTAACTATGTAAGTTTGTAGATGCAAAAAGGAAGACGTTGGATAGAAATCAATAGCGAAAGTTCGTTTATGATGCTTAAACCTTAAACCAAAAGGTGCGAAAGATAAATTGATCAAGGAAGGAAGAACGAAAGAACTTAAAACTTTCTCTCTTCCTCCTCGTGCAGCAACTTCAACCCGTGTTGTTTGGATGTAAGGCTGTTAGTGTTGATTTACACATCAAGACATTATAGACTATAATAATAATGAATGAGTACTTTGTTGAATCCATATATATATATAGAAATGTAGACACCAATTAATTCAATGCTAAGTTTGGAAATAGAATGGTTGGACTTAAGACGAGATTAAATTAATGCTTTGTTCACCACATCACTGTCTCCTGTCCGTGTTGTTGATTCGATACACACTGACAACATTAATGATGTGTACAAATACAAAGCTATTCTTATTGCCTTGGTATGAATCGATGTTTGTCTATTGCCAAGTGTGAGCAAAAGCTAAACCAGTTGATTGTCAATTTTCCTAGCAAAAATGTTAACATGATAATGAATCTAGGTACAATTGTTTATGGACCAATTTATTTTTTAAATAACACGACATGCACAATTCATAAGTAGACTTTTTTTTTCTGGCCATGTTCGAATGTACACAGCGGTGGCAGTTTCCAGCAGTCCTAGATAGATATTTGCCTTCTATTTCCTTTACACCTTTACAACACTTAGTTCAAATTAAAGGGGTTTTATATTTCCTTATAGAAGTAGGAGAAATATTGGAAGGGTTGTAATTGTTTTAGTTTTTATTTTGGTTGGGTTTAGTTTGGTTAAAAAAAACAAAAAAGAGAGAAATTCCAAGATATGGACCGTGTTCGTTAAGAAGTCTGGATTGTAGGATTGCCGTAAAGAAATGAAATGACTTGACCAGTTTTTATTTATTTTTGTCTTTCAGTTGATGCAATGAGAGGAGTGTGTGTTTTATTTCTGTACTATAGTGTCTGTGAGGAGTCAAGAAGTCACTCGAGGAGTGATATATATATATCTATATCTATATACCCATCTGTCTATTTATCATTATCATTTATTCTCAAACAAGAAATGAATCGTTGTTAAATGGGTGAGGTATTTATTGTACGAAAGGTTTTGTTAGCTTCACAGTCGTTCTTTGGCTGGTACAGGGGGCTGTGTGTGTTTTATTCCATTTTGATATAAAGTTACTTGTAATTTGTAAAGATTAAGCGGACCCTATACTCTATTAATATTATGGTTTGTTTTTTGTGTATCTTGTAGAAAGTTGTTGAAGTTACATTTATTTATCTCTGGTTTAGTGCTGACTATCTCCTTAGAGTAAGAATTTCAAGTTTGCATACGATGATATGAAAGACGTGTTCCTTTTATAACGTTGGATTTGCTTCTCTTATAAACCAAATTTGTTACTGAGTTACTGTATGAACAAATTTTTTTAATTTTTTTCAGTCTGCAAAATATCTTGTACAATGCAGGCGGGCCGTTTCTCAACCCCTTTAAAAGATTTGTGGCTAGTTACTAGTACTAATACTACTACTGCTTCTTGCACGAAGCCATTGATAAAGTTGTTACTGTTATTTTCTTGGATTCTACAATCTTGTACCAGTTCTCTGGGTAATTAACAAAATTTGAATAATCTATCTGCAAAAAAAAAAAAGAATTTACATTTTATCATGTTTGTTTTTTCTTCCCTTGATTATACAACTTTTGGGGGATATTTAAATAATATATTGCATCTTCTGTACATAATGCTATACAAATGAATGGGTGAAAATGTGAATCCTCATTGGGATATTTATATATATGCAATAGTATGCAGATCAATTATCTTTACAATTTTGCTTTTTATTTTCTATTCTGAAATCTTCTCAACCAACCATGCAAACTTTTCATCTCTAAACAGCTCCAAAGCTCCATCAGTGATACTTGAACTTGTTGAATTTTTTTCTTATACATTCCCCCCCTCTTCTTTTTCTAAATATGTCAAACTGCTGAATATAATTATAAAGCTCTTTACTGCAAACTTTTCTATTTTGAATCCATGCCTTTGGAAGTGGGTTACTTGTCATTGAATTTGAAAAAGTCGTACACTTTTTCCGATTAAGTTTAATTTGTTTCCTTAAATTGGGAAGAGCCCATTCCTCTCTTTCCTCGATAGAAATACATGCGAAATGTTTTATAACAACATCGTCTATATTATGGTTCTATCATGTTTGTGGAAATATTGTTTCTTTATTCACGTGTTTAATGTTTATAACAGGAAGAAATAAGCCTTATCACTGATCATTCCAAACAAAATCATAAAATAAAACGGCTTGTAAATTGTAAAACCTTTTTGGCAACTGGCTCCAGTCGTCGTAATGTGTAGTACTACTAGAACACATACCTTGTTAGTTTATATCACATTCCATTCTTCCACGATTTTGAGCCTTGGTGCATCCAGACTGCTGCTGTTCACTAGTAAAACATACTACTACTAACATTACTGTCACTTCACAACTATTATTAGTAAGGAGTTTTTTTCATTATACACGGATTACTGTTGTTCACTAACTCCATTCCTGATTGAAGTTGAAGTCATACATTCATTTTATTTCTTTCTTTTCATCTTTAAAAAGAATTGTTGTAGATATTTATATATATATATTATACATACCATGAATATTGTTTACCATTTTGTCCAGAGTATTAATTATTACTATTATTATTATGCAAGCCGTGTACTATTACATTACCATGTTTTTCTTCTTCACTGGTCACTGCTGCTACTTGTTGCTGATCAC
The DNA here is from genome assembly GCA_032358575.1 of Dendronotus rufus. NCBI lineage: Eukaryota > Metazoa > Mollusca > Gastropoda > Nudibranchia > Dendronotidae > Dendronotus > Dendronotus rufus. The sequence goes on from JAULCB010209183.1 coordinate 9,921, forward strand.
AAAAACTGCTGAATGTTTTCCTCGCTTGTTTCATTCCTAGTGTTGTCCAGAATTCAAGAAGTGAGGCAAACATTTCATTGTCGTGTGATTTTTATTTCTTCATCACTAACTTGACCTAAGATAATCAGGGGTCATGTACTTCTATGCTACCAGAAATACAAAATACAAAAATCTTTCAGTTGTTGTTTCTTCTTTCCTTTGTTAATTTTTTTTTAAGCGCAGTGTTTCCATTGGCTGTAAGTATAGGTGTAGCAGTACCAGAGGAACGAAAATAAGAAAGAAAAGACATGTTTCGTCACCAAGCGGTTTCGAACCCAGTCCGTCTCGATTAGAGAAGCTCCCGCCTCTAAACCCACGGCTACGTGGAGTGATTAACTCATCTTTCCAAGGCAAAATCAGTCAACAGCAACTTTTCCCACAAGATGTAGATAATTGAATCGCATTCCTTCTTGTGTCCATTATTTTTGTACCCTATTGTAATTTTTAAGTATAATTTTTAAAATTGTAAAGCGCTTTGAGCCTATTCCTAATGGGAAAGCCGCTATATAAATTACTATTATTATTATTAAGAGTGTCCCTGATAGGGTGGTTTTCTTTTTCTTATCATGTCTGTACGTAAGGGTTAGAGGTTCCTGGGTTCGTACGGAACTAGAACAGACTTTCCAGTACCTGCTCCCCCAACCTTGTTTACCCTTGAGAAAGGCATTTTTACATACTATACACTATTTCACTAGTTCTTTTAGAGTCCGATTTAAAATTCGGAGTTCCCCCTGGTAGGCCTGCAGTGAAGGTTCTCTCATTTTCACATTATAAATGAGAGGCAACATAATGTATGTGTGGTTAGCAGCTGAGTAATGCCTCCTCCTGTGTATTGCTCATAGCGCCATTCAAAGACGGGCACAGTGGGCTGAATATCTGCTTGCCATAGTTCTTGATCCATAGTTTTTCCCAGCTCTATGTGGTTATTGGGGCATCTACCTCATTCACCATGGAGCTGGGTGCCGACACTGAATAAGTGGTAAAGGCACAGGATAACAAAATAGAACAAGTCCCCCTGGTTACAGACAGCGTTGTCCTTGTCCAAAAAACTATCTTTGTTTTCTTGTCTTCTACTATGGATGGTTGCAAAGGAGATATTTCCAGTTTTAGCAAAATGGTTTTAGATATCCATTGACAACTAGCAAATCTTTCAATCAAAGAAACCAGGGAAAGCTCCGAATTTTTACATCCATCTCCGTCCCATAGGTTGAGGAAAGTTGTGTAAAAATGTCTTTCCTAAGAAGGGCAAAAGTATGACAACTAAAAATGTACTTTCTCTTACAATCTCAATCACACTTCACACATACAAAATCCCAATAGAAAAAGGTAAAAATCAACAACAATAGAGTAGTGTTATAATAATACTTAACAAATTTTAATCCATAGTCTATTTTGATGCAAGTCAAAGACACATGCATAACATTTTACATCACCGTTTCCAAATTTCATTTTCCCACATACATACAACCTGACAACTAACAATAAATCATTCTAAGAAAATACGACAATCTTCTCATTTTACCTCATGACCTTTACAATGATTCACACAAAAAATACATGAAATGGCAAACAATATTTAAGATGCACAAAATAAAAGAAACAAAAATGTAATCTTGTGTATTGTAAGAACATAAAACAAACATATTGGATTTTGATTCTTTGACTAGTCCATCCATTCAATCGTGACTAGTGAGTCGTGCAAGTCATCAAGACACACCGTCTCCGATATCCTCTAAATGTAAAACTTACAATGTCCACAAGTCATCAAGACACACCGTCTCCGATATCCTCTAAATGTAAAACTTACAATGTCCACAAGTCATCAAGACACACC
>JAULCB010209294.1:0-12445 GCA_032358575.1 Dendronotus rufus
ACATCAGAAATACATAATCTACGGCCAATCGAACTTCGCTCTCCCTACCCACTTCGGCGAAGCGGCCGTAGCGACCCAGATTCGTCCTGCCAAACGCTAGGTTCGCTGTTTTCGCAGCCAAGACACTTTTCAATAGTGAAGGAAAGAGAGGGCTTTTCCCTCTTATAGTATCTATACACTTTGGTAGTAATATAAAGACAGCTAAAATGAGTAGATGATTGGTTTATCAAATAAACCTACTTGTTACGATTATATCATTTTGTTTATCCAGATAACAACGGAGGTTTCCAAGCTGCCTCAATCTCGTTTTCTACCCCGGCCTCCTGGTCATGACCTCCCTTTGAAAGTCACGGTCCCCAATTTCCACCCAAGGTCATCTCAGGAATGGCTTCATCAACACGGGCTGAGGGGTAAGGATGAAAATTATCTGCTGTAACCAAAAAGTTGATATCATATGGTAAAAGGTATCGCTGGCTATGATGAAGCCATTGCTGATTGCTGATAAAGCCATGCTCATTGTAAAGAATATGAAGTCGTAGTACATCAACTATGATAGATAAATGGGGATTATTTATTATCATTTCGATTTTATGTTAAAATTCTTTTCTTTTTTTCTTTTCGACTAGCAAAAAAACTTGACTTGTACCAAGTTCTAGCACCAAATGCCTACTCCTACCGTGAAGAGTTCGTCCCGGTGATCAAAAAAGCTGTACAGTCTCAAGTTCATGAGGTAAGATTGTATGAAAAGCTTTTAGTTTTAGTTTGCACTCTTTTCGGGAATGTTGAATGAAATTTGATTATTGTTTCCATAGTGTTTATATTTATAGTGCTTGCAGTTCTTTAGGAAGTTGTTCTTGGCAGCTGCACACAGTGTTGTGGATCAGGTCTCATCACATTGTTTATTTGGGTATTCTCTACTGGTTGTTCCTTTAAAAGTGTTGAGATAAAGACAAATGTGTTTGAGGAAACTCTCTTACAAGCAGACCATTATGAGAAGAAAAAACATGAAATGTATGTTAAACTATTTCAAGCATACCTTCGTGAAGACGAAAGAAATGATTTCTTGTTAAAGAATAATCTATCCACATTGAAAACTTTTTCAATTGTTGATGTTGATGGTTCCATTCCACAGAAAGCGATGGTCCAATTCCCCTGGCACGACGGATCCTCCAAGAATCTCCACGTGGACATGACTCAGCTGTTTGAGTACCAGAAGCGTCTCAGCGAGGCAGTTATGTTGTACGAACGTCGGGTCGACTGGTTGGCGTCTGGAAGCAGAAGAATCTTTGGCACCATTACAGAACGCAAGTAAGTCTAAGGACACAGTGGGCTGATCACCTGCTTGTCGTAGTTCTTGATCTATAATAGTATTTCCCAGCTCTGTCTTTTGTCAAAGGTGGTTATTGGGGGTTCTACCTCATTCACTATTCAAGACTGGGCATGGAGCTGGGTTGGTGCCAACACTGCAAAAGTGGTATAAGGCAGAGGATAACAAAACAAAGAAGGTCTAAGACCTGTTCTCCTGTTTTCAATCGGATGAGCGTACATATCTTGGTGTTTCCCATTCCCTAATATTATTTCTCTCGGTGTCAACAATGTGATACTATCATACATTGGTGATTTCATTTGATACGTTACACTGATACTTTCCATCATGATTTCTTCTTTTATAATTCTTTCACAGTGTGGTTCTTCTGGTGGATACATCCGTCAGCAACATTAACTACCTGATCCACATTCAACACTCCATGCGTCTACTTATGGAGGAGCAGATTGCTAACAAAGATTATTTCAACATCATTTCGTAAGTTTCAGATCCTCTTTAACTTTAACATTTTGTATAAAACCAACAATTTTAGATTTGATTTTCATTCTATTTGAAAAATCATTCTAATAATATTCCTTGACTGATTTTTTTCTCCCTTTTACAGAAAAAGATAAATCAGCTTCTAACAGACTTAATAATATGAAGAAATTTTAAATAATTAATTAGTTATCATTGGTTATCATTGGTTATAAATATCAGAGTAGAAATTAAATGTGTATAAATGAATGCAGTTCTTCTAAACTGTCTGTGATGCTTTATTGCAGGTTCGGTAGCCAAACACGACAATGGAAAACTCACATGGTACGGCCAACTGAAGAAAACCTGCAGGATGCTTGGAAGTAAGTTATTCAGTAATCGTATATTGATGATTCTTACTGAAACTTTTTCATATTACAATTATATTTATTTTAATTTTATTTTCACTTCTATCTAGATGATATTATGTATTTTCATATCTATTTCCATCATCTACGTGGTATTCAAAATAATTTTATTTATACAATATGTTCACTTCTATCTAGATGTTATGGTATTTTCATATAATCTATTGCCATCATAGAAGTTCGAATGGAAGAAGATTGATGTCCATCAATGAAATATTCTTCATTGTGAACTTACTACTACTTTCTAAGCATAGCGTTTCCATTAGCTGGAAGTATAAATGAGCAGTGCCGAAATCTTGTCTAATACTAATAAAGTCCTATATCTTTTTCTTTCTGTCAGATGGGTCCTTGACTTACAATGTGGGGGAAGCCGTAACTTCCTGAATGCCTTCCGAACTACGGTGGAAAATGATGAAGAGATAAAACATCACATTTGTAAGTAAATTTTCTGCAAATTTGACTATCATAAATCTAAAAGCTAGCTAATTTTTAGAATTTCTTTCAGGGAATAAAATAATTTTGCTTTGCTATGTTTTCTTCTTATACTTCGCCTCTTACCATTTTTGCAGTACTCTTCTTTAACATTCAAAGTCAAAAGTAGAGGACAAAAAACACTGTATTATTTGTACACTTTTTCGAGAATTGTAATGTGTAATATCATTTATTATTAATTCCTCATTGCTTTTCATAATTTGTATTCCCGTAGTCGTGGAAGGCATCTACTTGTTTACCAGTGGAGTCCCAGACCAAGTTTTCGACGTATTGACGACCTACATCGAAGAGGCAGCGTCTGGCCGTAATGTACATGTCCACTCCATCCTGTTCAACGTGGACGACTACGACGTGAACGGGGCGATACCCGGACGCTACGCAAACATCACGGGCACAGCCGAATGTCTGAGAAACATGGCACACGCTACTGGTGGACGGTTTCAGTGGTTTAGAGAAACGGGTAAAAAGATTTTCTGTCTCGAGTAACTAGATTAATCAGTGATGAAAGCTTGTCTATGAGGCTTAAAGCAAACCTTACACCGAAAGGTACGAATGGTAAATTGATCAGGAAAGAAAGAAAAGAGAGTAACTAGATTTCTCCATTCTAAATTATTATTACCTCTATAAATAAGAATATCACATTTAAACACACTTGTACTTGTATTAATAATAATAATTGATTTAGATAGCGCCTTATATATCCACTTAGAGTGCTCAGTGCTCTTTATATTATAGAATTCTTGTATCATTGATTATTCAGATGTAAATTCCAAAGCCCATTTTTTTCAACTTCATGCTTTCCAATTCATTGTACGATTCACTTATAATGTAAGATATCTTGCTGATTTATTGTTTTCAGTTATGTCAAATTTGATTTTCTTTCTCTGAAAAATTCATTATGTTTTTGATTTTATGTTGTATTTGATGCTAAACATATAACTTATTTCTCTTCATGTTCAAGTGATATATTATTTCTTCACTATTTCCAGTCATTTCTTACATTTTCTATTTCTCACTTTTCCTTATTTAGGCATTATTGAGAATGATGACATTCAATACGTTAATTCAGAAATTGACAAAGCTCTGAATTACTCACGCAAGTGTGCTATGCTTGTTGATTCTGTCAAGAAGAAATACAGAAATCGTTATGTGAGTATTGTTCTTTATCAAAGAATTACATTTTATGTCTGCCATGTTACTGAGCACTGTAACTATTATGTTTTTTTTTAGCTATTTGCTATTCAATATAAGAACTTATTTTGGTTCATATCATGTAGATTAGCCGATATCTTCTTCGATGTAGATTCACTGAATGGATCTTAAGCAGAGTGAAGTGAATTTTCACTAATTATAGATTTTGGATATATCTTTTACCTGGATTACTGTAACAATCATACAAATAGCAATACATTACCTTTCCTTACCGGAGTTCCGTCTCTCTACAGAGGTTTAATGCCATGGTTCACCATTTCTCTCGATCTAGTGCTATCTCGCCGCATTCTTTCATCTTTCTTTCAGTTGTCGTTGTTATATTGTTGATCCAGGATTTCCTCTGTCTGCCTTTAGATCTTTTACCCGAAATTTTCTCTTCTAATACAATTTTTGTATTGTTTGATGTCTTCCTATGTGTCTGTAGTAAGATAGTTTCCTTCTTTTAACATTACATACGTGTTATCACCTCTCTTTCCATCAGCTTAATCACCCCGAGATGAAGGTCATCCAGAGTGGATCCTCCCATCGACACGTCAACTGTATCCCTCAGCCAGAGGTGCCTCCACAATTTGCTGCCCTTCCCGCTCCGCCATCGGCTGGAGGTACTGACACTGCGGCGAGATACGCCAACTACGGCAGCTCCAGCAATCAGGTAGGCTAGGTGTGTTAGGGACATTCAGGCCTGTAAATCTTCAGCCAATTAATTGTCTAATTTCAGACTTTATTTACTGTCCAAGTGAACTGAATTAAAACCATTAGTTTTTGTTTCCACATCGCTATTTTCATCGGGATATGAATTGTTTCAGACTATTTCTTATTTTGTTATAAAACATTGGATAAAGAAATATACGCAGCATTTCCATTGGCTGGAAGTATAAATGAGCAGTGCCGAAAAACGAAGCCAAGGGAAGAAAATTAGAAAGAAAAACATTTTTCATCGAACCTGTTTCGAAACCAGTCCGTCTCCATAAGAGAATAAGAAGGAAAAACATTTTTCGGCACTGCTCATTTATACTTTCAGCCAATGAAAACGTTGCGCATATCTTGAATATTACTTAATATTCCATTGCCTGCTCCCTCAACTTTGTCTATAAAGAAGTATAGAAATGTTGGGTAGTAAGCGTATTTCATTCATCACGACAGCAAGATCAATAATGTAATATATAAAGTAACAATAATATACTGATTATTTGAAAAATTAGATCATGTTGTTTATTATTGTTTTACAAACAGCTTCCCGCTGAAAGGCCCGCCATTTCCTGGAGGCCATCGAGTGCATCTAGCACCGGCAGCCTGAGAGCTACTCATACTCGTAAGTTGGTTTTTACATAGTATAAACAATTACCTCAACTTCTTTTCAATCCATTTTCGCGCTCAAAATACCATAATTAATTCCAAAGTTTTACAATTTTTCTTCTTTGCTTGATTTGTGCAATTTTACCTCCCATCATTTTTACAATTATTGTGGACTGAATAGTTTTCATCTTTTCTCTTTCCAAAGCTTTGAGACTGCGACAACAACGACCCTCCTCTGCCAATGACCCGATGCAACGAGTGAGAAACGCTAGACCGAGAACTACTGCAGTATCCAAACAACACTTCTTTTTGGACGACCAAAAGAAAGACACAGGTGAATATCATAATAATATAGTTCATTTGTTCTTATTTTTGATACCATGCAATCAATTTCTACACTAATTCTGTAACTATTTTACTTTGGAAACTTTTAAAATATAATTTATGTCCTGTCTCTTCTGGTAAAATTGTAACATTAAGTTATTAAGTCACTCTGCCTCTGTGGTAGTTGATAAACAAAACTCTAAAAGAGATACTGATATGTACTCTCTGTACAGGCTCTGTCATCACAAGTTATGGAGCATCTAAATCTGTGAGAAAACAAGTCGCACACATAAATATTCCTGTAGTAGAAGAGTCTATCACAACCAAAGAAGTAAGTATTTTTTCGATCGTTAAAGTTACTGCATACTGGAGTAAACAAGATATTTGGTTTACGTTGATATCTTTTTTTTTTACAAATTTCAAAACATAATTTACATATTTACATTTTTCCGAAGTAAGTGACAACTGTTAATTGGTTAACAACTGATAACTTCTGTTCTAAATCTATTGTATTGTTACTGTCAATATTCAAAATGTAACTAAATCTTTTTTATATTTTTTTCGCACCAAAAGTCACTTTATAAAAGCATAGAATCAATTCTGTTTCAAATCGAAGAAGTGTATAATGAATAATAGAATATACAAACAACGCAAATAATTTTTTGTTTTGTTTTTAATTAAATATTGACCCTACTGTCTATATATATATATAATATACCCCTGGATATGTAAGTACGTATGAATACGCCTTGTTCTTTCTCTCTTTGTGCTATCCCAGTGGTTACGAGTTTACAGTTTGTCCAAGTTGAAGCTAGACTTGAATAGAATGGTGTCTGGACCGGATTGCAAACATCAAGAGAAAAACGTCAAGATTCTCAAGAAAAACATTACTGCCAAAGTGTATGTATTAATAAGAATAAAAATAATAATGATAATCGATTTCTATATATTTAAGCATATAGTAATAGTGATAGTAATTATTAATTTATAAAGCGCCTTATATCTACTTAAGAGTGCTCATTGGCGCTTTACAGTTACAGAACACAGAACCCTACATAATATCAACTTTCTTTATATAGAAAGAGAAAAGGCTTTTTTAATTTTCACCTCTTTACTCCAAACAAAGAAAGCATCAGTCACATTATACTCATTTCTTAAAGATTATTTTTAAGATTTTAATCTGCTTTCATGTACTCAAACTCATGTATGATTTTCCTTTACAGCTATCCTCATGTATTTCCCACTGTGAATGTGAAGGGTACGATGAAATACATGCAGCTTTTGCCCTACGAGCTCAGTGAATATGAAGTGCAAGTTGAAAAAGTGCTCCGTCGATATTTGAAAAGATTGCAGTGGCTCCTCAGTGGTAAAACAATCGTTTATTCTCTCCCTTTAGCGCAGAATTTTCAACATTACATTATAGTCTGTATTTATGTTCCAAAATTTACTATGCCTTTTCCTGCGGCACACTATTCATCTTACTGAAATACAAAGAATGAGAGAGGTATTGCATATATGAAAAGGACTTTTGCCTCCACTTGGTTATATTTTTGTTTTTTTGCAATCATCTCCAACAATCTATTTGTTGTCTTTGTAAATGATAATTGGATTTTATACATTTTGTCCTTTCCAATTTTATTTGTAATTCCTTGACAATTTTCAGGCACAATTGTTGTCAAGAAAATCTATTAACAATTATTAATCACACGTAAAAAGCATGATTTGTTTTCGAGTGATAAACATTGATGCAGTTGATTATATTTCACATAGATATAGTAATCGTTTTTTGTGTATATTACTTGGACTTGTATTACTTCTAACACCGATTCTGATTCTGGCTTTACAGGAAGTCGTCGAATGTTTGGCACCATTGTCCACCGGCGTGTAGCAATTCTCATCGACACTTCGGGATCCATGGAGTCTAGAATGGAAGAACTGAAGAAAGAACTCGCTTCTCTCGTCTGGGATCAGCTTCATAAACTCAACATTGAGTAAGCTATAAGAATTACAGATATCATTCTTCCTGACATTTTCTTTCTGTCTTTCTTGATCAAAATTTACCTTTCGTACCTTTCGGTGTAAGGTTCCTGACATTTTCCTATGTTTTAATTTAATTTTCTTCCTATTTTTACTATAGACATATTATTCCATATCTGTAAGATGCTTACCTTTCAATTCATAAATGTAATTCTAGTTAATCTAGGATTTTACATTACTTTAGAAATGCTTTATTGAAAATGAATCTTTTTGGATTAAAAGAAAACTTTCTTTGTGCATTTTAAAAAAAGATTAAATAAATGTATTGAAGTGTATCGCAAACATATTTGTGATTTGGTCTGTCAGTCTGAATAAACTTGAACTTGATCTTGAACTTGTCTCCTTTGTGACGTCGGCAGCCTAGTGGTCAGCGTATCCGCCTTGAGATAGAAGGTTCCAGGATTCGAATCCTGACTGGGTCCGATGTTGAGTCCTTGGGAAAGACTCTTTACACAATTTTCCTCATCCTATCGGAGACGGATGTAAAATTCGGAGGTCTGATGTGTTATATGTTTTGCCAGGGATAATTGTGATATTGTGCAGCACTTAGAGCATAGTGATAACTGTGGATAAGCTCTTTTTCAATGCTCTCATTATCATTATTATCATTATTATTATAACAGATTCAACATCATCCGCTTCTCCGCCTCCTGTTCCGTGTGGAAGGACTGCATTCAGCCACCGACCGAGTCCAATTGCCACGACGCCATTCGATGGGTGTCGCAGTTGGTGGCTGGAGGGAACACTTGCACCAGAGAAGCTTTACAGGTTCGTTTGCATGTTCAAAGGTGAAGGTGCCGTTGGTGGCGTAATGATCAACGTATTTGAATTGAGATTGAGTGAGGGGTCCTGGGTTCGGATCGTGGTCAGAATAATGTGTGATGGCATGTATGCCCTTCTTGGGAAATGCATTGCACAACGCGTCTCACCCCATGCAGGTGTAGGTGGTAGGTAGAAACGGATACCGACTCACACAAGTTAGTTGGGGAAGTAAGTAATTTACGATAGACTTCTATCCTGTTCGCTCCATGCTACGGAAAATAGGATCAGCTCTAGCCCTATGAACCGAATGCATTCTAAAAGGACTTACTGCTTATGTTTGATTGATTGTAAACCTTCCCATCATGCATTATCTGAGTCGTTTTGGATCTCATTACTAACTACTACTGGACGTATAACATTCAAAATACATTGTAAACAATTCTTAGAAGTATTTTGTAACAAGCACAGTGGCTGATCACCTGCATGCCGTTTTTCCTGATCCATAGTATTTCCTCGATCTGTTTTTTGTCAAAGTTGGTTATTAGGACAACTACCCCATTCACCATTTAAGACTTGGCATGGAGCTGGGTTTTGACACTGCTAACGCGGCATAAGGCATTGGATAACAAAACAAAACAATTTAGTAACAATTTTAAACATCTGTATGTGCGTAGAATACTTTGAGATTGAGAAGTAATCTGGTACACGTGTTGTGTGTGAGTAGCTACAAGAAGTAATCTGATACATGTGTTGTGTGTGAGTAGTGAGATTGAGAAGTAATCTGAAACACGTGTTGTGTGTGAGTAGCTACAAGAAGTAATCTGATACACGTGTTGTGTGTGAATAGCTACATTTCATTCTGTTTTCTCATTGAAGCCTTGGCAAAAGGCGCTATACAAATAAACTCATCATTATTAATATCATTATTATTATTATTATTATTATCATTATTATTATTATTATTATTATCATTATTATTATCATTATTATTATTATCATTATTATTATCGTAGCTGGCCTTCCAAGACCCTGAAATTGAGGCGATCTACCTTCTGACTGATGGCAAGCCAGACACTAGTACATCCCTTGTGCTTAGGGAGGTGGCAAAGATGAATGAAAAGAGAAGCATCAGTGTCAACACCATTTCATTCAACTGCGCGGACAGGTACCAACTTCGTTTTCAATTTTCAAAATACAAAATACAAAATACAAAGATCTTGTGGTGATAGGGATAGGGATAGATCCTTCTTTAAAATCTCACTCATGAGTTCTGTACTTCATCAACAGGAGTGTTAAAAGATTTTCAACTTCCCATCTTCTGCTCGCCTTCATTTTTTCATCGCACGAGTTTGGTGTGAAAGTTAAAGTTTCCCGACTTCCCAGACTTTTGGAATTTATATTATGATCTTCACCATCCTCTAAATGCTTTACAATGTTCAATCATTATACACTTAAGATTTTATTAAGACATAATTCATAAACTTTTCTTTGTTGTAAATTCAGCACTGCAAACAATTTCCTGCGACTGCTGTCAACTGAGACGAGAGGAAGATACCACCGTATCCATGACGATTTCGATGCACAACTATTCATCCACAAACTCCTGTCCCAAGGCTTTGGAGATAGTGAGGTACGATAGGAAAATGGATTAGTTGCACTTTCTTTGTGTGTTTATTTGCCGTAGTTATTGGGATAAAGACCTCTTTACAGTGTATGTAATTAAATCTATCTTTATGAAAAACGTAACAACTCTTCATAAACAAAGAAGAAAGACAAAAACATATGGGGTGAATTTCAAAACTTCTATTGATTCATTATGAAATCAATATTCTCAAAGGGAGAGGTTAAATTTGTTATATTCTACTATTTCCTGCAGTGTAGGTTCTCTCTTTTTTACATCTAAATGAGAGGCAACACTAAGTAGGCGACATACAAATTTGTTTGGTTAGCAGCTGAGTAATGCGCCAAATGTATTGCTCATCGCACCATTCAAAGACGGGCACAGTGGGCTGATCACCTGCTTGCCGTAGCTCTTGATCCATAGTATTTCCCGGCTCTGTGTTTTGTCAAAGGTAGTTATTGGGGCATCTACCTCATTCACCATTTGAGACTTGGCATGGAGCTGGGTGCCGACACTGCTTACGCAGTATAAGGCATTGGATAACAAATCAAAACATATTCTACTATTTTCAAGTGAGTGGAAGCAATTTGGTCTGCAAGTATTTCTTGGCATTTTTCTGTACAAAATCGGTCAACATTAAGTAAAAGAAGAACTTTTTACTGATTTTATTTCCATCGCAATTAATTTTCTTTTGATTCACAGTACCCACACCTGCCCACATTTGAAGGGGATGATTTACGCAAACTTGGCAACGAAATTGCTCAAGCCAGAAAGTTTCTGCAGCAATCTAAAGTTTATAGGTAAGAAATGAATACTGCAAAAAGAGTGTTGCTTAGAATAAGTACAAAGGGATTATACTTTCAAACTTTATTCTACATGCAATAGAAAAGCACATTCATATAACTCAGTAGCTGTGGGGATAAAGTTATGTTATATTTTCTTTCACAGCATGCAAGACTTTTAGCAATGCTCATTAGAATTATTAGAATCGATAACTATATGTTGCTCAAAACTCATTCAGTAATATATCAAAAAGGAGACATGATATCATCTGTTACTGCTAGTTATGTCTGTTTGAATTACTGATTCAAATGCTTACTTCTCTACAGCTATAACAGAATTGTTAAAAGGTTTTTAATGATTTAGTATGATAAGGCATCCATTTTTTTTTCAATCATTTTGTTTATCAATATCAACACAAATCACATAATGTTATTATGGTTGTTACAAGATCATCACAAATAAGTATCTTAGACTATCTATCAGATTACGTCACGGATGTACTACAAGAACATGATTTATTACTACATCCTTCAGGAGCATCAAAAGTAGTCTTCGTCTTTGTCTAGTTTCAGTGTATATATATTTGTTAAAGCGCTGACTCAGCCTTTCATACAACCCATTTCAGTACAGGCAGCCATTCCGTCCATGCATGTACACGTATTGCAACCATCAAACGCTTTAAACGTCTCACCACTTTTGTGAACGTTTCCCCAACCATCTGTGCATTCATTCGGCTGAACAACAGCGCTGCAAGCCCTTTTTGTACAGTTAGGAATTCCACCCATGCAGGTGCACGTATTACAACCGTCGGCGGCTTTGAATGTCTCACCATCTTTGTGAGCGTTGCCTAACCTATCGATGCATTCTTTGCTGCAAGCCATATCAGTACAGGCAGCCACTCCATCCTTGCAGGTGCACGTATTGCAACCGTCAAACGCTTTGAACATCTCACCACTTTTGTGAGCATTGCCCCAACCATCAGTGCATTCTCTGGGCTGGACAGGGCCGCAATACATTTCTGTGCAAGAAACGCCGCCATCATAACACTTACACTTGTTACACCCATCAGCGGCAGGAAACGACTGACCCGTTGAATAAACTTTCCCAGTGGCGGCATACGTACATTGTTTTTGCGAAAAACAAGCCATCAACGTACACATGGGAAGACCGTGTCGACATAAGCACGTATTGCAGCCATCGGGGGATTTAAAACTTTCACCATCTTTATATACCGCCATGGTTCCATCTGTTTGGGTTATCATGCATGTTTTGTCCACCTGATCACACAGTTTCTTTGTGCACACACTCCCACTGGTACCACACACGCAGTCATTGCAGCCATCCGATGATTTCCATGTCTCACCCATGGCGTAATTCTTGCCCATATAGGTGCATGCCTCTGTACAATAGGCTCCTGTAAGAGAAAAAAGAGGATAAGAAAAAGTGATGTGGAAAAAATCGCTGATAGGTGAACATAATTTGCGATATAATAGGAAATACAGGAATAGGCTTCTTTTTTTTAAAGTATAAAAACATTTTATAGGTGAAGTTAGAATCCATCTCATTGAATCAATTGAATCAACTTAAATCTTTCTATACCAGCAGCCGCACAGTGTGTTAGTTAGATCCACTCAAGACCATACCGACCGCACAGTGTGTTAGTTAGATCCGCTCAAGACCATACCGACCGCACAGTGTGTTAGTTAG
>JAULCB010209405.1:0-12752 GCA_032358575.1 Dendronotus rufus
GGGTGCACAGAGAGAGAGACACACAGAGAGAGAGACAGAGAGAGAGAGAAGAAGAAGGAGAGAGGGAGGGGGGAAAAGAAAGAGGGATATATTCTTTATATAATTTTAGTTTGGAAAGTTATATGATTAGTTTTGAATAATTTGTAGTTCAATGCTAATTGTTAACCATATATTATAGATATATAGGCTGACCATGCATTATCATATCTATTTTAAAAACATACTCACATTGTTTCCTTTTCTGTTTGTGTGTGTGTGTTTGTTTATAGACTCGTCAAGAGATAAGACACACTCTGGAGCAGGAGAGAATTGCACGCAGAAAACAGGAAGCACAAGAACGACTGGAGAGAGAGAAACGGGTATGTATACATATCCAAATGTCATGATAATGTATACAAAATACATGACTTTGAATGGCATAATGTGTATTATATTGATTAATTGGTTTACACAACTGGACTGAAATCCCAGTCAGAGCAAAATGTAATTAGGGCTGGATATTTTCCTTTATTGAGGTTAGGGTTATACTAGATACTTTGCAACTTTTATACTCCTCTTTACCTTTAATTGTGATATTTTCTGAATGCTATACTGCCGTAATTGCTTCCGTTTCTTTCTCTCCATTCCTTATCTGTGAATGATAGAGAGGAAACAAATCTTGTCAATATATCTGTACAAAGCGCCTTACACACAGGCTTGTTGCACTGAAAGAGATGGTTTCAGAACAATTTATTGTTGTGTTGGAGGAGAATTAATGATATGAAATCTGTGAACTTGTGTGTGTGTGTGTGGTTGTGTGTGTGTGCGTGCGTGTGTGTAGTTGTGTTTGTGTGTGTGTGTGTGCGCGTGTGTATATGTGGGTGTGTGTGTGTGTGTGTGTGCGCGTGTGTATATGTGTGTGTGTGTGTGGGTGGGTGTTTGTGTTGTGGGATATCTGCGACCATGAATAAACTCTATTTTGTCTTGTTACCTTTCTATCTTTACCTACTTTATAGTTCTGTCTTGTCCTATTCCATGTACCTATACTATTATTATCTAATGCTACTCGTCCTTACACAAAGTGTTTTCCTACTTATTATCACGCTGCTATTGGCCCACGGATAGCAGCCGGGTCGGATGATCACCAGGCGGATCTCCCAGCTGTTTTTGCTAGACTTACCCCCTGACTATGACCAGGGAGAAGGAGAAGAAGAAAAAGAACCAAAGGGCATAGTCAGGAGATATTCCACCCATAACCTTATCCATACTATTCCTACTCAGTCTCAATCCCAGTCCCAGAGCCAAAATAATGCCAAAATGTCTTTTTACAGACAACTTACAGTGAGTGGAGGAGGGTATAGTAACTTATACTGTTAACTGTCACTTGAAATCAGATACTAGGAAAAAATAACAACTATAAAGGCTGCCCCTTAAATCATCATTATTATTGTAGGTTTACTATCAACTATCAGTGATGGATGTTTTTATAACACATCACAATTTCCTACAATTCTGTGTAAAACTACACACCTTGAAACATTTTTTAACTCCCCCTTTATTATCCATTGAACCTATTTGTTTCATTTGGCTATGGTATTTTTGGTGTGTATTGTAGCCGCATGTTTGAAATGTTGTGATTATAAAGCTACTATCACCTAGAAGTTGAATGCAGCCCTTGTTTGGAATATAAAGTTCTTTAGTTATATATTTCAACACCCCTATTTCACCAAATAAAAATTTGTTCCATAATTTGTCAATGTTATTCAGTTGTCGTGTGGCTTTTTCAATATCTTAGTTGACCATTATTTAGTGAAATAGGGTTGCTGTATTCAAATTAAAACAGAGTTTGCAGATCTGTGTTTGTAACCTTATATTACCAAGACAGAGTGGATGTTATTTGTAGCACTGTCTTGAACGTTTTTGGAATGTGTGCTTATTTGTTACGATGCTTGATTTCTGTTTTTGGTGTTTGAAAATTGAAAAGTGATTGTCTTTTGAAATTTGAATGTACATAAATCATATTCACTTCCATTTCATTTTCTACTTACCGTTATTTTTCTGGGGTCGTTAAATTCTACTGGCTCAAGACACTTTTTTTGTTTTGTCTTTGTTCTTTACGTCCTTGCTTTAAACGTTATTTTGTTCAAAGACATCATATCTTATGTAATCTCATGCAAAATATTGTGTCTGCAATTATTCTTTAATAGGTAGCAATGATGTGCTTTGGTTATTGCTCTGAATGTTCTAAAGCATGTCTTCCCTCCAAACCCAACCCCACCCCTGGGCCTAGTGTGTAGACCCTATAATTTTCACATAATATATATAAATGAGAGGCAACGGTAGATTTTTTGTATGGCCAACATAATCTGAGTAATGCGTCAAGTTAAGTGTACTGCCCATTGCACCAATCAAATGGGAGGGTATCATAAATAGAATTTTGAATGTATAAATGTGTTAATACGATGTTAATGTTATTCCATGTTATCTATGTATTTTGTTCACTTTATGCGTGTACATTTAACTATGTCAATATTTAGCGATGTCAATGTTATTTCATGCTATTTACTACTTGGTTTTATTTTGTTTTTCAATGTGTTCTCTTCACACACATACAGTCTACTTCTGTTTCTTATCTTTAAATGAAAACTATCAACTTACTGTTTCCGGCACTGATATGACTCTTGGTGCGCTGTAAAACTCAAACACACACACACACACAAACACACACAAAAAAACACACACACACAAAACACACACACACAACTCAATCCTTTTGTTTTCATCCCTTACTTTATGCTTGAATTTGTTCAATGTTGGGTCATTTAATGATTATCAGTGCAGTGAGTGGGTGGTTAGATTAGAGGGCAACCTTTTTGGGTTCTACTCTTACTTATCTCCATCTAGACACATTATATCACCTTATTTGTTACCTACCGCTATTACCTAAATTGTACCAATGTTCTCTCTTTGCTCAAACAAAACAAACAAAATGCAGTCATCTTCTAGTTAGTAGCATCATGAACAATTGTGGTATCTTACAAGTGCACTCACTTACCACCACAACGTCCCAAGTTCGAAACCCAGTTGGGGATATTTGTTTAAAGGCTTCAACAGACTGTGTGTTCAAGTTGTTGCAGATGGACTATAAAGCAGAGCTGTCACCTGTGTTATAGGCCTACCCTTAAAATGGGTTAAAACAGATGTTAAACTAAAAGAACTTTGAAACATCCTAGGTATAACTACTTGATTTCTACTATGGTTGTTCCTGTAGCTTGCTTGCATTGTGTACTCACTGTATCATTGTGTGTATTATAAATCATGGTTTCATTTTTGAAAGCAAGTACCTGTCTCTTCTTGTGATATAGAGTACTTTGCTCGATTTCACTATGCATGCATATATTCCAAATTCCTTGTCCTATCAATTCAGATGTATTATCCCTTTTGGTTGGAGGAAGGAATTGATTTTGATGATTTTGACTATTATTAGTACTATGAATGACTTTAACTTTAATTCCTGTTTTCAGAATTTTAGTTTTAAGAAGTGCAGGATAATATTTGTTACAAAACTTTTAAGGACAGTGGTTTCTTCAAGTTATTTGATTCAAATGAAAATTAACACACCTCTTTTCTTAAGCTCAATTTCATCCCTGCTGAATTCTCCGTCCGTTTCTTGTTTTTCAAGTTAAACCATCAACTTACTTTTTGCCAGCACTATATGACTTAAAATTATTATCTGTCCATGTCCTCTTTTTTATGCAAACAACCAACGGAATGTTAATATATTTTGTTCGGTACGTGATTTCATCTGTACAAAACATATACTAATGAAACCACTATCATTTCCATCCGTGACTGCATGGTACTTGTGTGGAATGTGTAACTATTTGTCTGGTACATGATTTCATCTGTACAAAACTAATACTAATGATACCACTATTATTTCCATGCATGACTCCATGTTATGTTACCTGTGTGTGTTTCTCTGTTCTCCAGGAGAGACAGGCCCAAATGATGGCCTCTATTGCCAACTTGGAGATTCCACCACAACTTGCCTATGTCCTAGGCAAGACAGACGGTAAGTAGTTAAACATCATGGCATATATCTATACTATTCCAGAAAAAATTATAAAAAAATTAAGGTAATTTCTTTGTCTGTATAACTAAAGAATATAAAAAGGGAAATACAAATTAAAGACCAACGGTATTATACAACTGTTGGCCAAAATACCCACCACCCTTGGACACCAATACACAGAAGTGAGCCTACTCTGAATATTGATACAGATACACAGAAGATACAAATTGGTTTGTTTTTACACTATTTTAGTGTATGAGTGTGCTATGTTAATGAGATGAATGTCTACTGTTTATGGAAAGCGTGATATAAATGCCTTTTTGTTATCATTATCATTATTATTATTATTATTATTATTATTATTATTAATGAGCATTGGGGATGTGCATACAGTCTGGCGAGTTTAGGAAACCTGACAGAATTGTATTTTTATTTCCATAATTATGTCAACGCATGGTCTGCTTTGTATGTGTGTGCTTTCAGGGTGGAACCTCCCCCACCACTCCCCCCACATCATCACAGCCATGGGAGATGTCATCCCCATGGACATGGGCTACAAGCTGCCCTTGGACATCAACTCACACGCCTTCAGCAAGTACACCAGTGTCTACTTCAAGGTAAGAACAACAGGGGTGCCGGTTGTCTATGCAGATGCATAGCCACCTCAGGTAGAGAAAGCCTTGGGGAATTTGTTTTAACAGTGGGGAAGTAATCAGCTATAGACTATCATCTTATCCAGACATTGACTTCTGTCACTTGTTCATTTGAGCATAATGGCTCCAGAGGACTTCCTTACTACTTCAAGGGGGGACAACACACCATCAATCAGATATTACTCTAATGTTTTAATTACGAAATTCCTCTATCGTGCTGCAACTGAACCCATTTTCAACAGCAAGAATCAGAAAAGCAATCTAAAATATCACATCTTAAATAATCAAATTAAGGTAAAACCATTACATAACATTTCTTTATACAAGTTAAAGTTAGGAAAACTCAAGCTTTTCATTCCCCCCAACTGTTATGCTATTATTGTTCATTCCCCCTGCCAGAACCCCAACTGGGGAGTGACTATGGAGCCCATTTCGACCTCCCTGACCCCGCTACAAGGAGAAGAGAACATCGGCCAGGCAGTGGCCATCTTTAAACTGGTAAGCCTCACTAGCTAGATACTCATTATATGCTTAACTCTTTCCGTACCCTCTAAAAATTCCCCTTGACTTTTTATGTTTTCATTGATGGCCAGTTGAAGTGTACTTACCCAATGGGATGATCACCTGCTTGTCAAGAGATCTTGGTCCAAAGAAATTCTAGCTCTGAAGCTGGTCCCTACACTGCATTGCGGTATCAAGGGAAACCGATGAGAGAGAAAGAAAGGAAGATATTTTGATTAGAATCAAATTTGTTCACAATGTTTTGTCATATATCTTTTGCAACTCGTGTGTCCCAATAATTCAATACAATTTTGAAAAACATTTAGAAATGGATAGATATTAAACTCTTTTTTTCTTTATTCAAAAATCTATTCTAGATTCTCCGATTTATGTCTGACGCCAACATGACAGAGAAAAGGGAGAAAATTCTGTCTGATTTCATCATCAACATGGTAAGCAGAGTTGTGTGCCTTTATTTAAGACATACCTAATCCATACTGGCATACTGGATCCAACTGTACACTAGTTTTTTGAATTTTTTGCAGATTTATTTACAGTACAGAAGAAAAAAAATATTCTCAAAGCAACAAACCACAAAGTATCACAAACTATGAAGCATGTAATAAATAACGCAAAAAGAAGAGGGAAGCAGCGAGGGAGACAGTGAGGATAAGAGAGAGAGATAGAGTGAGACAGCGAGAGAGACAGATAGAGAAAGAGAGACGGACTAATAGACAGATGCATTTAAAAGCTGCATATTGTCTGAATAACTTCTTTTAGATATACCATTGACCAACCTTGATGTAGTCTTGATGCATCCATTATTGTCTTTTAGGGTTTGAAGAGGGAGTCTGTGCGAGATGAGATCCTGTGTCAGCTGGCCAACCAGGTGTGGCTAGGCCAGAGCTTGGAGAAGACAGAGAGGGTGTGGATGCTACTCATCAACTGTCTGTGCTGCTTCAACGCCAGCCCTACCCTATTCAAGTACCTCTTGAAGTGAGTAAAAATACACCTATCTAGCTAGTTTGAACATCTTTCTTTTCCATTTTCTTATTTGATATACTTATTTATATTCTTTTGTTCCTGTTGTTCAAAATTGTGTAAAAAATAGCTGTGGTAAACAAAATTAATTGATTTGCCTGTTTAGGGACAAAGGAGGATAAGGCCTATAATTTATCTCATCTTTATCTTTTTTTCTCCAGGTTTGCGTCTGACGTGGGCATCAATGGCCACAACATCACTGCCCAGCACAAAATCCTCCAGAGTGCCTACATGGACCCCAGCCTGAGTCGGGTGTTCCCCAGCACCTTCCTGGAATGGAAGGCCATACAGAGGAAGGCCAACATGGCCCTCGAGGTCACTTTCCCCGATGGTCAGTGGAAAGCATACAGGATACTTTACTACTATTAACTTGCCCTATTTACGGTCATCACTGTTGTGCTCTTGGTGCTTCATAATAAATACCGCATTTATCCCATTTATATAATGGTGCTAACCTTTTGGCCATAGTCAATATAACAAATTTGATTAGTTTTTTTGCAATTTTCTTAAAAGTGAAAATAAAAAGTGACTTCACAGACGATACATGCAGCCTGTTTTATCAGCCAAAGAAAAAAGACTAATGGTCTGTGTCTGTGTGTGTGTGTGACTGCTTTTGAAACTATGTTGAAACAGGCATTAGACTTCTAAAAAACCCCATTTAGAATAACCCGTCATTGTAAATCTATTCATTCTCTTGCAGGCATCAATGTGATTGGCCATGTAGAATCCTGGACATCTGGAGAACTGTTTACTTCACATCTACTCAAACTCAGGTATTATGATTATGAAATGTCCAGGAATTAAGAACCGACTACCTTCGTAGTTTAAAAAAATCAAACTAACAAAACAAAAATCTAAAGAAAAACATTTTGAAACATGAGGTATTAAGCTTTCTTCGCTTCACATCATTTTCTTGATCCATAGTATAAATTTCCTAGCTCTGTGTTTTGTCAAAGGTGGTTATTGGGGCATCTAGCTCATTACTCATTTAAGACTGAATATGGAGCTGGGTGCACTGCAAAAGTGGTATAAGACAAAGGATAACAAGACAAAAAACAAAATTATTTTTTCTCAGGGGCTTGTCGGAGAACAGCCAGGGCTGGACTGTCATGATGAAGGAAGACGCCGACTACTACGAGTTGATGGGATACGACTATGTCCTTGACCTCATCGGTGAGATAGAGGTACCACCGGGTTTCCCAGCACACACCGCCTACTTCCTGGTCTCAGTTGACCACGCCAAGGAGAAATTGTATCACAAACGACATCTCATACACGCTGAAAGGTAAGAAAGACTCCTTTTCCTTGGGGAAAAATCATTCCTGAGCCGTGAGGAGGGAAAGGATCGTAACTTTTGGATGAAATTGTCATTTTTATCTTCGATAATTTACTTCTTTCAACTTGAAAGTGAAAAAAGCGGGAACGGGTGTGGGTGTGTGTTTTTGGGGAGAGGAGAAGAGGATATAAAATGTACAGTTATACTCTTGAATCACCTTCTAGTATCTGATTACCCATTTATGATTGTCGACTAATCTTCTTCCAAATTCTCTCAGCCCTCACCACCCGGACAGAGAGAGGATCCTTGTTCTGAAAGGTCCCTTGCCTGAAATGGTCAAGCGAGACACGTCCAAACCCTCCACCACCTCCCCCACCAGCCTGACCGCCTCACAGCTGTACCACCAGCAACAAAACAACCGAACGCACGGAGAAAAGCTGGTCCAGCTCTTACACATCGACGACTTGGGCTTCTCCAAAACGAGTCTACTCAACCAGAGACCCACGGAGATCATTCCCTCAGGGTTGGCAGAGGATAGCAAGCTGAACGTCCGATACACCAAGAGAACCAGAGCTCCCGGCCCTCCCAACGGTGTTATCACCAATGGATTCGCAAACGGACACATCACCACCATCAACGAAGATGACGAAGAAAACGCTTCGGAGTTGTCCACAACCAAAATGAACGGACGGTACTTCCCCAACGGAGACATCAAGGTAAACGGCGTCGTCGGCGACCTCTCCCACAGCAAGCTGAATCACCGCTACGCCAAGAACCAGAAGCACCAGAAGCACCTGTCCCGGGACGACATCATGTCGGTCAATTCGGACATGTCGCAGCAAGTGGACGACATCTTCAAGAACGCCTTGGAGTTCCACGATGAGCAGGATGGCCGAATGTTGGGAAGTCGCATCAAGGGAGGGGGTCAGGGGGTGCCCGGCCTACACACACAACAACAGCCGGTAAGGGATTCTACCACTTCATCATAAGGATAACAACCAATTTTCTTTTTTTTGTGTTTGGGGCGTTACATAATTTAGTCTGAACTAGCATTAAGAGAATGGTTGATGGAAATGATGGAAAAACTGAAATTAGACTACAACTTTAGTGTAGAAATCCAGTTTATTTATCATTTGTATTAATTCAAACAAACAAAATTGAATGATAACCCAACTTGAGCTTTATTCTAGATGGAAATAAGAATGTTGATATTCACTTTATTATGACCTCAAATTGTGGCGCTACTGTACGGCTGACACGAATGATGTTCTTTCGGTCTTCTTTCAAAAGTGAACACAAAATGACAGTCTGCCCTTTGGTACAAATTAAGAAACCTTTTACCTTTTTTAAAGAAAAGAAATCTTTTGATGCCTTTTCTTCATAAATTCCTAAGAAACCACAAGCAAACGATAACAACTGTCCTAACATTATTGCTTCTCTCTGCCCAATTATCTCTCCTGCCAGAATCTGACCCAGCCCCTGAACCTGCTTGGTCTAGGCCTTCAACAACCCGGGGTGCCTTCACTCAACCTCAACGGTCTCAACGGTCTCAACGGTCTCGGCTCTCCTCTCAGCCCTAACGGTAAGGAAAACAGACGGACAGATAATTATCCATTTCTCTGCGATAATGTGTCTCTGTAGTATTGGTTCAAGGGGGAACATGTGTAGTTGGGTTGGGAGGTTCCTTTCTCATCTTTTCAACTCAAAATCATTTAAGTATTTTTCGATAGCACTGTATGTACGTTTCTATTGTACTATTGATAACTTGAGATTTTTCACAGTATTACTTCAATACGCATCTTTTTTGTCTCATCTCGTACAGTTGGAGACCCGTTACAACAAGTGGCAGCCCAGCAGATGGCCCAGCAACAGGCTATCCTGCAGGCATATCTGGTATGTAGTCGGGGCAGAATTAGTGCTATTGGTGCGTGGTCAGAATAGAAAAGGGGGACATTTTATTTAGAGTGTATAAATAGATTGGGGATACTGTTATGTCATCTTAAATGAAGAACATGATTGTATTTTTTTTTATCAACCTTTTAACTTTGTGCCCCAAACATTTTTCATGATTTCTTTCATCAAATGAGTAATTGAGAAGGCATTATAGATACAGGTACAAACTGGGTGGGATACATTTTTACAGATTTCTGATGAAAATAGAAAAAAATGGTAGGGAAGGGCTTTGTTGATTTAGGTTATGAAATAAAAGAAATAACACTATGAAAGATGTGTAACTTTATCCCTCCTTTCTACTCTCTCAGTCTCAACAGCAACAGCAACAGCAGCAGCAACAGCAAGCAGCATTTCTTCAGGCATCATTACAGCAGCAACAGCAACAGGCTGCCTTACAGAACTCCCAACAGCAAACAGTCGCCCTCAAGACAGCCATTCAGCAACAGGAGCTACAGAACAAGCTGCTCAAACAGTCGATTGAACAGGAAGTGCTGAAGCAACAGCTGCAACAGGTCCAGCTACAGCCCCACCTACAACCACAGGTACTAAAACAAACAATGGCTACATATTGCTTTACTTTCTTAAGGTTCATACAAACTACGCATTAACATGTTGACTTAACTAACATAGTACTTTTTTCTATTTGTTATATTGTGCATCTTTGTTCTTCTTCTCATCTGTCTTGTTGACAAAGAGGTAATCCGCAATATTCCGTGTCAATCTAGAAGCTTTTCCAATTTCTCATACCTTGCTATTGATTAAGATGAGATACGATAAAATATACTTTATTAATCCTTGGACAAAATTATGTATAATGTGTTTTATACAACTCAAGACTAGAGAAATCATTCTGTACAGTTATACAGTCCTGATATTCTTCTGCTACTTTTACTTTTGTTTTTCAACTGAAACTATCAACTTACTTTTTCGGCGCTGATATGATCCTAGGAGGTCGAAGTGCCTTAAAACTCTAAAACAAACAAACAAATACTTCTACTCTATTATATTATCATCCAACCATTGCATGTACTTTGTTTCAGGCTGCAGGAGTTGTAATGCCCCCACCAGCACCCCCCCTGTACCAGCCCCCTGGCTCCTCTCTCAGCCTGGACTCTAGCTATGCTTCAGGCATCAACATGGCCGCTGTGGCTGCTAGCCTTGCCAGCACTGCCAATCCTCCCATGATGAATGGATTTACTAATGGACAGGTGAGAGGGGAAAACATTAGTGTCCTTTCTTAATAATCAAGCCTTGTATTGATCAAGTGGTTGTCGATGTACTCGCTTACCACTCAAGACATCTACCATCTGGTCTACAATTACCCAGAGGCAGCATTCCTCATCACAATTTTCAGATAACTCTGCCGACATAGGGAAAGCGGTATACGGCAAAGGATAACAAAACACTTTTCAGAGAACCAAGACGTTTACTCTTTGTAGACGTCAATGCCACCAGTCTTTTATTTCTCGAGTTTTGATGTCTATCCAGTTTTTATTTATTTTTTATCATTAAAAAAAATATTGCAATTTTTTTCCCCTTCTGAGTACGCATTATTCATCCTTTATCATGATATTGTTTCTGACTTGTTACTATGTCCTTCGAAATGATGACTCCAACCTTGACCCTCCACCCCCTTTCCCCCTTTCCCTTGCCAACTCCCAACCACTATCAAATATCTATGCAGTGAAAATGTTGATTAGCCAAAAGGCCTATTAAACTTGAAACTTGAAACTTTAACCGTTTTCATTATTTAGTTCCCAAGCCACTATCAAATATCTATGCAGTGAAAATGCTGATTGGCCAAAAGGCCTAATAAATTTGAAACTTGAAACTTTAACGTTTTCCATTACCAGCTCCCAAGCACTAGCGGTATGGAGCCAGCAGGCAAGCGTCGCGTCAAGTTCATGAAGACTGCCTTTGAGAACAGGGCATCGGAGGAGCGGCCTCTGTCTCCCCCCGTCATGTCACCACGACACAGTGTGACCTTTGACTCCAAGCCGCAGTTCATGAACTCATCCAGTAAGTCCTTGGTTCTGGACAGTGGTTTCCTCTAGAAGCCTTGTATAACATACCATAATTTCCTCCTTATACTTATCAATGCGGTTTGCTTTGATGAAATGGAGCCGTGATTTCTTCAAAAGAGATTACATTTGATATCATCATTTCATAATATGTTCCTTTTGATCATTGAAAGAAAATGGGTGTAGTGGCCTAGTGGTCCAGGTTTCATCTTGGTCATCAAAAGGCCCTGGGGGATATTATGGGGATACAGACTATGGACAGACCATCTTTATACTTTGTATTTGAAAAGACATCTTTGAAACGTCTGTTGTTATTTCCATTTTTGTTTCCTCTAAAGATGAAATACCTGTACACTTAGACACAGAAGACAAAAGATGTAAGTAGTAGCTAGAGATATGGGTTCTTTGACTCCTAAGTTTATACCATCTGTGTGTCTATATATATCAGGAAACAAAATGACCAAAAATAGATCATAAACGCAACATTCGGTGAAGTTGTTAGTTTTTTACTTTTTACGTTATATATATATATATATATATCATATTATGTGTCATCCTCCTCCTCCTCCCCCTCCCTGCAGGCAATACGACCAAGTCCATCACCATTACCAGCACCACCACCGCCGATATGCCTTCCCCCACCTCCCCTCCAACACCACCCCCACCCATGACGTTTGCCGACGGACCCTCCCTGCACACCCAGCCCCTGATACCTCCACCACCCCCTCCTCTCCCCCCGCCTCTTCTGTCCAACATCGACATTGACAGGGATCAGGGCACGTTCACCATCCGAGACAAAAACGGTCGAGCCAGAACCATCCGTGTGGGCAAAGTGGTGTGGCCCCCGAAATCATCGGCCGTACAAGAGGAGGAAAAGATGGGAAAGGCTAAGATTCGGGTAAGAGGCTTGGGGGGTTGTCTTATAATTATAATTAGAAGTAGTTTTTTGGTTTTCTGGGAATAACTCTCTTGCCATTGTGATATAAGTTTGTCTTGACATTCTATTTGTAAAATGTTTCCTTCAGATGTTTATAATATAAATTATAATGATGATGCACTTACCAATGCAATGAACGAAAGACACACAACTGATACAATTACATGAAATGGAAGAAACAAACAACCATTTCTCACCATGTACAATAAAGCATTATAAGTTTCAGTTACCAAGTGTCTAGCTTTAAAAACTGTTCAGAGCTTTAAAAACTGTTCAGAGCTTTAAAAACTGTTCAGAGCTTTAAAAACTGTTCAGA
>JAULCB010209627.1:0-14320 GCA_032358575.1 Dendronotus rufus
TTTCCAGAGATGTCCAGTTTAGTTCTTCCATGTACAAGTTGGTGTCAGCATCTCTGCCATACTTGTTATACACAAATATTGCACCTCTTCTCTGGACTTTTTCTAGTTTGTCTATAGCTATGATGCATCTTCAGGTGTGGATCCCAGACCACTGACCCATACTCAAGTGTTGGGCCTTATGATGGTTCTAAAGGCGAGGTCTTTACAGTGTTACATACGTTAAGTGTTTTAAATAATCAATACATATATGGAACAACGATCAGTTCAATTTCTGATAAGATAAAATAAAACCTTACCTTCACCAAGAGTCGAAGGTAAATATCCTCGCTTTTTGGTTCAGTCCTTCGGACTTTTCTGTCATATCTGTGACAGATATCAATACCCTGAAAATAAAATAATATATTAAAAAACAGTAATATATGACATGCATTGTCTTATAGATGCTAAAGAAGCATAGGATGGATTAGGAAATTAAGAGATTGATACAGATTTATGCGGTATATTGTACACCAATGTAATGTTTATCTCACCATTTTGGATGTTTTTAGGAAAAGGAAGTACGTTGAGAAGTAAGAAGAGTTCGACGATGTCAAAGGGAAAGCAATCAACAACATAGAAGAGTTCTATTATCATGAAGTGTCTGTTGCGGTTGTTACTGTAAAACACACAAAAAGTGAATGTCATCGATCTAAAGCAGAAAATATATAGAATTATAGAATTAGCTTCAAACCATAATAATATATAACCAGATAAATCGCCAATCAAATTATTAAGGCTTATCAAAATGATCCAACAGTTTCACCCCATCAAGTTAAAAATTAGCCAGTCTTTTCCCTGACCCTATTGGAGAACACACCTTTGTATCGACTCTAGTGCTTTTCGTTTTTTGTTTTTTGTTTATGTCTGTTTTCTGTTGAGAAAGGAGTAGCCCGAAACGTCCGGTTTTTCCGTCTCGTCCTTTTACAGAAGCGTTTCCATGTTCACCACCTGCTTTGATTTACTCTTCAGCTTCTAGCAGCCTTCTTATGTCGATAAAGTAAGGCGATCAAAACAAGTCAAGTGTTTGCTTCTTGACGATATTATGTATTTTTGATTTGATAATGACTGAATAATATGAACCAATGTCATACGTATATGTATAGTTTGTTGATACGTGTGTATCGAGCATATAACAGGTAGGTTCACCCAATTATCTAGGTCAATACTGGACCACTAGAAAATTGAAAATGAAAGGAAATCTCAAGACAACTCATAATATACACACCTTCTAGTGGTCCAGTATTGACATAGATAATTGAGTGAACCTGCCTCTTATATGGGTATGTATGCGAGTGTACGTTGTAAGTATGTGTGTAGCGATTTTTGCATTTTGTTGCTTGTCTGATAATAATTGTCTATAATTTTTTTCTTTTCTATGAAACATTTATCATATGAATTGATATTGTAGATTAGTCAAAAGGCCAAAATAAACTTGAAATAACTATTGGTGATGCTGTTGTCGGCTATTTATATTCTCTGGTTGTCTGTTTTCAGTTCGAAGTAACTTTGAGCCCGGTCTACGCGACACCGATAAAATAAGGCGTGTTTCATACATAAGGCGATACGTGTCCACGATGTGGAAGCTTTGTTCCACTTTAATTGTGTTTTACACAACACACTACAAAACAATACCATTCTTTAATCATTGACAATCATTTTAGAGTGAGTTTCTAGATTCATTTCGGAGGTCCCACTGGTTCCAGACAATGTTGCCTCGGTTCGAAAATTTAAACGCGCCTAACAGGCTGCACGTATTGTTTGATGTGTTGTATATTTGTGTGTCCGTTGTCTGCCTGCAAGTGACAAATTGTGGTATAGTGGTGACTACAGCGGATATTATAGGTAAATGATATACTTTTTCAACTTTCTTGTAGAGGCCAGATCGAGCGATCTCGACCATATAATATTATATTCGTAGTCCGGGCAAAACGTTTATAATAAGGCATATCTCTTTATAAACTGTGTGAGTCCGGGGCAATAATGATAGGCCTTTTACTTTTAAATACTACTATAGTATTAGAAGGTGTGGAATGAATCAAGGCAAGAGTGGCTGAAAATGGAAACCCTTTTGAAACATACGGGACAGCAAAAACCACTGGACATTTCAGGTTGTCACTTCATTATCAACAAATGAAACAAAAAATACTCAAAACGAAAGGCAATGATATTATACTCTTCGAAATGGTCAAAAGGAAAGCGGCACGTATCGTATTGAATTAGTTTAGAAAAACGTGAAAGTGTGAAGAAGATATGGCAACGCTAGGATGGACGCCTTTAGTAATCATAAGAAAAACTGTTCGCTTTTCTTCTACTAGTTATATATTTCCTTCCCATTGGTGAACTTAATGTTCCATGTGCCAAATCTCGTGTTCCGTTTTCGCAAATCAGTCGTCGGTCAGTCCGTGAGTCTATGAATCAAAAATTTCGGCTAAGCAGGAAATTACCCCACAGTATCCTTGGTAAATGGTGGTGCCGACACCTTGAGGCATTTTACCTTGCCCTGTGTATGCTTAGCCTGGATCCTGCCTGATATGGTTGAACCTGTTTAATATGGCCTTAGAAATCCTTAGACCGCGCAAGCCCTTCCACCGCGGCAAGTGGACACAATTGGAGGAGGCATAGTTGTAAACACCAAAATTGTCATTGGCACCAACCAACCTCAAGCAAACACGCGGACGCACTTGAATATCACATATTATTATTATTCGTCACATTTCTCACAGAAACCTCGCGAACGCTAACCAGAGAAATTAGCACAGACACTGACATCCGTAAATTATCATTCTTCCCTCGGATAATTCGTGACTGGAGTTTGATACCAAAGGCCCAAGGATATTATAATATATTCACCCCCTCCACGGAATCGGTTAGAAACATGCTGGCTCTGTTTCATTATAACACCTGCTACAACAACCAGTTACCGGTGGCTTAGCCGATTTAGGCACCACACATTGGCGTTGAAAGCATGCAGTGTGGGTTCTCTCGTTTTTATTTTCACATATTATTATGAGAGGCACACCCAGTAATATTTGTTGGGTGTTAGTAAATATCATTATAGTAAAAGGGCGTCATCTTTTCACACACGCACAGCGACATCGACGTGTGCGAAAACGATACGTATTTCAACAAATGCGGGACCTCCTTGTCTTAGTCTTAGTCCATCTTCGATAGAACATGAATCCGCACAGCAAAGTTAAGCTATAAAAACTCGTTCGTATTGTTTATAATATCCTCCTTCTTCTCCCTGTTCATATTCTATCTTTTGTTCTTGTTCTTTCGAATAGCTGATGACTGATGATGCCAGTCGGGATTGGAGAGATGTAATCGTCGATGTTTGCAACTAACCGGCATATGATGATGAAAATAAAAACAAGGATTAGCATTGATCTAATAATAGCACGTATCTCACAGTACTCGCCGTGCTCTTCTTCTTAGCGCTTCACAGTATCACACTTTTGTCACTGGCAGACAGCGAACATTGGACAATACGTGCAGCCCTTACTAAACGGTGCAGCCTGTCTTTGTCCGAACAATTGTAATGCGTCTAACAGGCTGCACGCATCCTCTGATGTGTATAATAGTGTATAACATAAGTCTCTGGATACTGGATACAACTAAGTAGGCCTATCCTATTCTGATTTATTGTTGTGTGGCCAGGAACAAATTCTACTATGTAGCATTGTGAAGCGCCAACATCATGATGAGCACTGTAGATAAAAGCTAGTAATAACATGCTATTCAAAGAAGTTAGAGACTATGTACTTTTATCTAAGCTCTATGATGCTATCATTTATTTCCAATACTCTTGAATCTTGGAACTTTAAATTTGACGACTGCTGTATTGAAATATACCACAATGAGGTTAAGTAGCAATTGTTCACTATACTGGTGAATAGTTGCTGCTTCCATATTGTGGTTCTGATAGCCGATTGGTTAGAGGCGTTGGTATCTAATCCGGACGTCGTGGGTTCGAACCCCGCGTGGTGACGAAAAATGTTTTTTCTTCTTATTTTCTTCCCTAGGTTTCGTCTTTCTGATTCTGCACTGATCATTTATATTTCCATCTAATGGAAACTTTGCACCTGTATATTGGAACAGACGTATATCTGGCATATATATATGATCATATCTTGTCGTTGCAAAAAGGTTATAAACAAAGAAATTATATTATAAAGTCCTTCTTTGAGTCGTTGTCAACGAGGTGTGAGGTGACCTTAAAGGTCACGCCGGTTGTTTACAAATTACTGTAACTCTTCTTTCTTGATGTTACCTTAACTCTGGCAAGTTATAATGTTACGACATTTGATATTCCATTTCCACTAACGCCACCCTTGTTACGCTACTTACACAGGTTTACTACGATTTTCTTACTGATAAAAGTAACAGATAAGTGAGTAAGCCTTTATGGCAGTCCTATGATGTCACATGAACATCATATGAGTTTATAGATAAAATGTTATATCTATTTTAGTAGAGATCAACCCCGCAAACTATCGCTGTCTTCTTACATTCCAACATTCCACCCACAAAAGTAAACACTTACACACGAATCCGAGTGACAGAGTCAGAGGTCCGAAAAGTGACGGAGATCCGAACACATCTGGAGAAAATTCGAAAAGGCCATTAATTATATAGAAGTGAAAGATTATAATATAATCAACATGAAGGCAGTTTTAGTATTGTTACTCTGTGTACTTTTCATTTGTTCAGTTACTTCTGATGGAAAACCTCAAAACCACTGGGCTTTGCTTGTGGCTGGATCCAATAACTATTTCAATTACAGACATCAGGCTGACGTATGCCATGCATATCATGTTGTTCGTAGACATGGTATCCCAGATGAACGCATCGTTGTTATGATGTACGATGATATTGCCCACCATCCAGAAAATCCTGTCCCAGGCAACATAATCAACGAGCCAAATGGGACGAATCTGTATCCAGGTGTTTTGAAAGATTATACCAAGACGGAAGTAACCCCTGAAGTTTTTCTTAAAGTTCTTACTGGTGACGAAAATGGAATCAACAATATTTTAGGGAGACCAGGAAAGGTTATCAAGAGTGGTCCAAATGATCATGTATTCGTTAATTTTGTTGATCACGGCGCTCCAGGCATGCTGGGATTTCCTTATGGTCTTCTTCATGCTCAGGATTTGAATAGAGCTATTTTGAAGATGCACAGAAACAAACAGTACAAGAAAATGGTTTTCTATGTGGAAGCCTGTGAATCTGGTTCAATGTTTAATAAAATCATTCGGGATGATATCAATGTGTTCGTAACTACAGCCACAAACCCAGACCAATCCTCCTATGCTTGTTATTTTGATAATTGGAGAGAAACCTACCTCGGGGATGTGTACAGCGTTAACTGGATGCACGATTCTGATGTAGAGAATTTAAGACACGAATCCCTTCAGCACCAGTATAAGATTGTTCAGAAAGAAACGAATACTAGTCAGGTAATGGAGTATGGCGATTTATCCATGAAGAAAGACAAGGTCGGAGACTTTCAAGGAAATATTTCCGACGTCTTGTTGTTCCGCTCGGAAAAGAAACACAATCCAAACATTGGAGCCGTTCTGTCAGAAGATGTACAGCTAGAAATACTGAGATACAAAGCTAAAGTTGCTGAGGGAGACGAGAAACGACACCATGAAGCTGCCGTCAAGACTTTATTAGAGAAGAGACGAGAAACGAGGGAATTCTTTCAGAGCATCGTGCAGTCTTCATCAAACATTAACTACGATGCAATCCTGAAGAGGAGAGTTGAATTTAGTGACTTTGAATGCTATAGGACAGCTGTTACATTGGTGAAAGATTTGTGTCCAGGTCTTAATCTTGTCCAGAATGATTTTGCCTTAAGAAACCTTCGTTCTTTGGCCAATCTTTGTGAAATGGAAGTTCGTAAAGAAGCTATTTGGGCAATCATCAAAAGAATGACCGTCAGAAATTCCATTTGCAAAGTTTAAATTTGAAAATGAATCTCTTGTGAACTTGTGACGATACCCGATTTTTCACTCCTTACATTTTTGAAAGACTGACATGAATTGATGATCATTTACTAGGTAACCTTTGTTTGTAAAAACTTTCAAATGGCTAAAATCATTGTTCATCTTTTGCAAACACTTAATTATTTAGATGCTATTTCAAGACAAATCAAATTCAAAGGATTCATCAGCCTTCTATTTTCATTTTTAATCTTAATCCATAACCTGATTGATAATGCTGTAAAGAGCGTGAAATGTGAGATTTATTTGAAGTTGAAATCAGGGATCATTACTTTATGGAAGGCGTTATTGGGAGTCGACTCCCTATAATGTCAACTGGTTATTGGGAGTCGACATAGTAGCGTTATATAGAGTTCCTAAGACCCTAAATAATAATAATAGCTTCCGGGGTAAAAACAAAATGGCCGCAATTACTAGCACTACTTACTTTGTCGACTCCCAATAATCACTTCGTTACTTTATAATATATTTGATTTTTACTTTTACTGGCAGTGGTAATGGTAAACACTTTACTTTTCTTTCAATTAACTTTTAATCTTTGTGTTGCCAAAAATATTCTCTGCACAATATGGTTTACATCATTTACATAGGTATAATATATCTACTGTATTTGATATACCGCAATTTATTATTTTCATAGGTAATGTTAATGTTAAGTCAAAATAAACCAAGTGAGAATGCTTGATACTTGCAATGCAAGATGATGAAAGTAATTTTTTATGTTTATGATTTAGATTAGTTTAGCGTGTCTGATGCAATGTTTGATTTTTTTCTGCTGCGCTGCTCCAACAGTTAATACATTTTTGTAATGTTGCCTTTTTTAATAAAAACATATATTTGGTAATGATCCATTTATTTTTTACTTTGGTAGTACTTGGTTATTCATATTACAGTATATATATAATAACTATCGACGGTAAGAGAATGTTCTGAAAAGATATGATGCTACATCCTACCTAATATATTCTGTCATGCAATGAAAGGTTAACATTTTAATTTTATTGATCAGTTTGTACACATTCTTCCTTTTTTATTCTAAATTCTACATTTGAAATTCATCAATGTAAAATATTTTTATTGACTAGGAAAGCTTTAAAAAAAAAGTCTTCACATTTTATGTTATCATATATATGTATGTCTTTCTGTATTCAGGAATTCTTCTAATGAATCACTTTTAATTTTAATTTTAACTGTTTACTGTAAAAACATTGTCTCTTTACACTTACACCTATCACTATCACTAGTATCAGTCTGTCATGAATATCTCGAATTAGACAAACCAATGCAAAGTAGTGTTAGTTGTAAGAGAAATCCATAATTTGAGACAACTCCACAATGGTTGATAAAATTTTTTTTGTCACAGTCCAATTAATTTTGTATGATTACGGCTATTTCGTATTAATATTAACTATACAATTTCATAATAGAAGCACATCCAGTACTTTTTCGCATTTACTGTTTTCACAGTGTATAACTGTTTTTGTAGTGGGATAAAACAATAAAGTAATAAAGGGATTTTGAGATAACATATTTGAGATAACTCTGATGGATTGAATGCTGTGTTTAAAAAAACAACAACACTTATTGCATAAATAGTAATAGGGGTTTGGTAACTGTAATTCATTATAATATTGTTTTCCTTGTCCTTTGTTGAATAAGATCTCCAAAATTTGTGACAGTGTTAGGGCAATTCCATACCCTACTTCCATTATTTTCATATAAAGGAAAAATATATAAGATTTCATATGTTGTATGTGAGGGCCTGGTGTAGGTCCTCTTATTTTCACGTAAAAATGAGAGGCAACACAAAGGCAACAGTAAATTTTGTGTGGTTATTAGTTGGGTAATGCGTCCTGCGTATTGCTCATTGCACCATTCAAAAACCTTCTATGTTGATGATATGCATGCTACATAATATGTGTACATATCTATATATACTTAGTTTATTTTACATTTGTATGTCAATGTTGTTCCATGATATGTACACTCTTTACACGAACAATCTACACTTGTGTTTCTTATCTTTTAACTGAAATTATCAATATCAACTTACTTCTTCGGCGCTGATGATATGATCCTTGGAGGTCGAAGTGCCGTAGAGTAGAGCTCTAAAACAAAGTGTGTACCTATGTGAAAAGACGAGCTAAAACCTTTGCTTTATGTGTAATATTATGCTTGGCATATGAATATCATTTAATGATGATGATATCAGCTGTAATAATAGAATGTATGATATAACAGTCCAGTCCATTTATAACAGCCTCTTTTATAACAGGAACTTGGATATTAACAGTGATAAATCAAATCCCCGTTTTTTTTCTCTATAAGTGTAAGTAATATGAACCTGGCTATAACAGGATTCAATTTGCGCAGACTCGGATACAACACAGTGATCTTACAGCGCATGACCCTTCTGATTTGTATGTTTCTGTATCAGTATGCTAATCTCTCTCTCATTGTTTGCAAAATAAAAGTTAAAAAAAATAAAAAGTAAAAAATAAAAAACAACTCAGTCTCAGTGATGCAGATCATGACCATCTGCTACAGAGTCCCTTTTCAGTAATTTTAAGCTGAAGGTGGATTGGTACTGGTAGTTTCCCTTGATAACGGTTATAATAGGAGGACTCGCTTATAACAGTGAAAAACTGCCGGACCCGTCTGTCCTGTTATGTCCGAGTTTGACTGTAATATAGGTACATTAATTTTTTTTTTTTACCGTAAACCTTTTTTTATGGCAAGAAAAGCTGATACAATTTGAAAGGCGAAGAAATGATGAACGACCACATACTACTGTGTATTTGAAATCTGCTCTTTGTTGAGATTGATCTTTTACTCTTACCTTGAATTTATAAAAATAAAATGTCTGCATATTTTTCTGAGAAATATTTATAGGGTAGGCCTACAATTACTATGTATTTTTATTTAGGGTTAGAAATGAAAATATTTACAAGGACTTATCTACAATTCAAGGCAGCATCCAAATATATTTGAATATTTATGATATTCCACATTTATATTTTTATATATGCACCACCTGATAATGATAAATGGTCATTGATTTTTTAGAAGCTAAATTTTTATTTTTGAATTGTTCCTGATTACATTTTTTAATTAGAATTTTAATTCTAAAAAAAAGAGGATACAATACATATTATTTATTCATCAATTGAAATGGACTTTATATTCATCTTTGATCTTGCAAATGACAAAATCAAGTGAAGAGATGCAGCTAAAAAATGAATTCGGTACTTATACTTATACCTCATACACAAACATATTTTAGTTTGTAATTCCTCCACATGTCTTCATGTTATTTTTCTCCAAATTGTCTGGTCTGCTTTATATACAATATATATTATACTAGTGTATTGTAAAATGCTATATAATGATATTTGGCATTGGTACTAGAGCTTTATTTAGACTTTTCATTCTTATTTTTCTTGTCTTTTTAATGAGATAAAAAAAGAACAAAAATACAATAAATAATTGTGTT
Organism: Dendronotus rufus; assembly: GCA_032358575.1. Classification (NCBI taxonomy): domain Eukaryota; kingdom Metazoa; phylum Mollusca; class Gastropoda; order Nudibranchia; family Dendronotidae; genus Dendronotus; species Dendronotus rufus. The sequence continues at coordinate 9,541 of JAULCB010209627.1, forward strand.
GCTTTTTGTTTGTACTGTATTTGTACCTTAGAGTAAGAGTAAGAGACTTAGTTTAGGCCGGCTTTATCTGTATAGCATTCTGGGCCCAGCTGTGGTAAAGTGGGCAGTGTGCACTTGCTTACTACCAGGGCATTCCAAATTCGAACCTCGTGTGGGCCTAAGCTTTTATTCAAGGCTTTGACTCAAGTCCTCTCGCAAACGGTCTATAAAACAGAGGTGTTGCCTGCTGTGTGATAATAGATAACCCAATATTATGTGTTGAAAAGGGCATCAAGCTGAAAGTGAAAGGGGATTAAATCCCGCTTATGGCACATTTTTGGACACTGCGGCTACGATTGGGGTGGGTGACTCGTAGACTTCAGCAATCACTGTGGTGGTAGTAGCCCTCCTACTCGTCCCGGCTAGGCCGTGGAACACGACGCTATGACTATGAGACGAGGGGAGGGGAGGCCCAACTTTTGGGTTGTCAGTCCGATTTGTTAGGGTTGGAGGGAAGAGTACAGACACCGAAAGGTAAATTGATCAAGAAAGAAAGGGGGGAAGGGGGAAAAAGAATTGGAGATCAACTTTTATCTTGACTCAAGAAAAATGGATAGAAATAGAACAACTGCCACTGGTGTAATCCTCTCTCCAATCTTTCTATCTCATACTACTCATACTCGTGGCATCGACAGCCTAGTGGTCAGCATACTCGCCTGGAGATTGAAGGGTCCAGGGTTCGAGTCCTGACCTGGCCCAACTTTGAGTCCTTGGAAAAGACTCTTTACACGATTTTTCTCATCCTATCGGAGACGGCTGTAAAATTCGGAGGCCCCCCTGGTGTTATCTTTTTCTGGAAATTTGTATACGCGCCTTACAGGCCGCATGTCTCGTCTGATGTGTTACATGTTTCGCCGGGGATAAATGCGGTATTGTGAAGCGCTTAGACTTAGAGCATGGTGATGACCGGGGATAGGCGCTATATAAATGCTCTCATTTGTTTTATTATTTATTCAGAATATTCATTTTCATGATCCATGGAAAGTTTAGATTCATTCCAAAACTTGCTAAGTTTCCAGTGCGACTAGCAGCCTGCACTGTGATTCTGTGATTTGTAACTCCCATTGGACAGCATGTATTCACTTTAAAAAGTACTCCTTGCCTTTGCCCAAAAGAATTGTTACGCGCCTAAACAGGCTGTACATATTGCGCCTGATGTGTTATATATTATGTTCGTTGTCTGCCAGGGGCAAAAGTGGAATTGTGAAGCGCTTGGTTTAGAGCATGGTGAAAACTGGATAAGCGCTATAGTATAGTACATGTATGTGTCTACTATTTTGACAAGGTCTTTCTTTGCTAATGGCTGCATCTGAATGACATGAGGTGAAACCCAGGGATTCGAGTTGTCTACTAAAACCGGATTTGAACTCAAGACTTTTCAATTTTTATGCTCACTACAGACAGTGCAGCACTTTTAAATTTGATTTTTGAGTTGTGCTTTTTCCACTGAATCTTGTATAAAAGCCATCATTCATGAGGTTCAAAAACAGATTAGGTACTGTACCACTGATTTGACATTTTTAATAGTTAGACCGGTTGCAGTGAAGATTCTCTCATACATAGTCATAGATATAAATGAGAGGTAACACTCACTAAGGCAACATCAAATGTGTGTGGTTAGCAGCTGAGTAATCCATCTGTGTATTGCTCATAGAACCATTCAAGGACGGGCAGTGGGCTGATCGCCTGCTTGCCGTAGTGTCTGATCCATAGTATTTCCCAGCTCTGTGTTTTGTCAAGGATTGTTATTGGGGCATCTACCTCATTCACCATTAAGGACTGAGCATGGGGCTGGGTGCCGACACTGCGGAAGTGGTACATATAGTATAAGAAACTATAACAAAACAAAAGTCAGGCCGGTGTGTACAAAACTCATACAAGGTACAATGAAAAGAAAACGGATGCTAATGCTAAATAAGAAGGGCATGCAAATGTTGTATACACATATTTATATTTATTTATACATATAAAGTAAGAAGATATAAAAAGTAAAATTTATCAAAAACGATTCACATAATCATTGTTTCATTGTAAATATTTCAAAAATTAAAAGAATGATCAATATTTTCAACACAATTCAGATGGATATGTTATTTTCTGTACGAATGTGCAAAGAAGGCTCAACATAGGCAGAGGGTAACACAATGTGTGTCATCACTAAGGCCTTAGGAGAAAGCAATATGTAATAATAATAATAATCCATAGTGTAATGAATAGGAATAGTAGAGTGTAGTAAATGTAATATTATTGTAGTGCATCGCGGATAACTTGAACGTATCTTTATTCTTTATATATATCACAGTTAACTCGAATCTTCCTGTTTAACTCTTCGATAGAAAATAGAAAACGGGAAAACACGAAACTGACAGGGGCGGCATTGGGATTCAAAGTCAAAGGTAATACTATACAGTACGTTCTAATTTCTTAGAAGATCAATTGGCAAAACAAAAAGGGACAAAATACGAAACACCAGAATTAGAGAAAAAGTAAAAACAGAAAGTTTAGAAATGAAAATAGAGAAAAATCAACAGATGGTTTGGACATGTAAACAGAATGAATGACATGTAGTAGGATACCAAAACAAATACTAGACTGTGTAAGCAGCAAGGAAAATTACAGAAACTATCAAAAACAAGGGTTGTAATGTAAGTTTGTAGGGAGGCAAAAAGGAAGACATTGGACAGAAATTAGTAGTTTATGATTATGGCGCTGAAACCTTACACCGAAAGGTACGAAAGTGAAAGAGTGAAAGGTTAATTAATTGATCAAGAAAGAAAGAAGGTACACTGTATACATTTACTAGTTACCAATTCTGGTCAGCTCTGGTAATCAGAAAGTTAATTGTAGTTGTAGTCAACTGGAATTCCTTGTTTTCCGGGTCAAAAATACAACTCGAATTACGGATACAGTAACAATAACTGGCCCAATTTTGCGGAGCAAACCAGTTTAACTTATCCGTGGCCGCGATGTATACCTCTACTGTAAATGCAAATGAAATAAAGACAAAATTTTATCTGATTCTGATTCATCATACATTACACACTACTACAACATAGTTTCAATTTTTTATTCAAATAATGTGTGAAAAAAAGCTTATTCTTTCCTTTCTTCCATTGCACAATACCTTGGTATAAATCCTAAAATCACTTAAAATTACTATCAATCTGATCCAACGGCTCACACTGAGAGAAATTGAAAATAATCTTTGACTATAACAATGAACAATTAATTTATTTTCATCATCGAAGCAGACCTCGGAATCCGAGAAACGTAAACTAAATCTAGGTTAGCCTACCTTCCTACACCACAAACTGAATTTTGCAAGAAAGTTATGGACTTTAAAAAATTTTGTTTAGACTTAGACACAAACTTTTCGACTGAATGATTTTGGGATCACATCAAAATAATAATGATGAAATAAATTTGCAGCATTGCAAATGCATGCAAAGTTTTAAAATGCTAATTTATTATATATGGTAATAATAATAGTAATAGAAATAGTGAAGTTAAATGTAATGAAAGAAGACACATTATATAGAGATATGATATATATATATATGAAAGATACTTACTACATATTTCTTTACTATCACAGATTATAGCTTTTGGCAAACAGACCTCGTAAATCGCGGTACATACATGTATTATTATTAAGGAATTTATATTAATGTGGATTATTAGATAGTTAGGATTAGGAATCAATTAACTACGAAAACATTACACTTATATATGAATATGAAGAAAATGTGTCATGATCAAACATTCAGGAATGAATTATATCAAACTACATCCATTACATACTACTAAATAGTCACTGTAAAAGTTTGACATCGAATTAAAAAATGCATTAGGACACGAAAATAATGATTAGAATGGATGTCAACGCACTGACCAGAACGCTACAGCTACACTGCTACTTTCCTTTTCTACCACTGTTTGAATAGTGAGTAGTGGATAGAAATGTGGGGGATTTTTGAGATTATACATAAATAGAATTCAATTCGACCCGAGTTTTGTTTCCTTTCTTGTGGGATAAGTTGCAAGAGGAGAGAGAGATAGAGAGAGAGAGTGAAACAAATAGAAACAATGAATCTATGAGAGCCTTGTGATAAATTGCACATTGTCAATAATTCAAAAAAAAACCAAAAACTTCAGTGCAAATATGATAATAAACTCTCACTCTCGTCTTCTTACAATCTTTACAATAGTAATAGTACTTCTAATTGAAAAAGAAACACCAAACCACAATGAGGAAGACCATACAGTCTGACCCATTTATAGCAGTACCAGTTATACAAATAAGAGTGATGTTTATTCATCCTCTTTGTGTTTGACAAAAAACCCACTTTGGCTACAACTACAACATACTTAAGATCTAAAGGCTACAGATTGGCTATACTATAATGACAGTGGTTTGCTAAATAGAAATAGAAACACTCAATGAAAATCTTGAAATGTCTGAGTGAAAAGAATGGAACAGCGCTTTTTGAAAAGTTAGAATTGTCAAATGTGCTATTGCTAAGTACCCCTACATATGTGTATGTATATATATATATATCATTATGTATAAAGAGATGAAGTGAATAGAAAATATAATATACAAACTATTTCAAATGCAAATCATACAAATTCAACACAAGTGCTTTCAGTTACATTTATAATATGGGAGCGTCATTCTACACCCCCGTGGCGCATGCGCTGTCTTTGCTTCGCTTTTTATTTTCCTCTTTTTGTTGTCAGT
>JAULCB010209738.1:0-13802 GCA_032358575.1 Dendronotus rufus
GCTGCCACAGCAACCAAGAAGAGAAGCGGAAACCATGGACAGCAACACCCTTTTAGTCGCCTCATACGACACGCAGTGTAAGCACACGGGTCTATTCTGAACCTCCCGGACCCCACACAGGGGAAATGTGCATATTCTTGCTTCATATAATCTCTGTTTCAGTAAAGTTTAATCACTTTGCTTATGGAATCTTATGGTTGCTTGAAAAATTGATTCAAAGAAACAAAGCATACTTGAAATGGTCTGATAATATAAGGTTGGGTTTTTATTTTATTCAATCAGACTTATCATGCTATTTGTTGAAAAGTTTCTATCTCAAACAAGTTGAACAAAGAATTAAAACCATGCTGATCTAAACTATTTTCAATACAAAGCCTGGATGAGTACCTGGCTATGGGCAGTGACTAAGGCATACTCTAGTACACTATGGTATTGACAGATCTTGTTAGAACTAAAATGCTAGTGTTGATGCGCTTTCAACAGCTGCTCACACTGTATGTTCCCCACGAAGTTGAGAAAGAACAATTGGTTTGCTATGTATGGCCTATCAGGGGATTAATTGAAAATTGTAAAGCGCTTAGAGCATGATGCAGATCGTAGATAGGCGCTATATAAATTGCCAATTAAATTGTTTTTTAGATTAATGTCAATTGTTCAATTCCTGACAGGAGCGAGTTTCTATGGCTTGAATTTGCTGTGTGGGTTAACATCCTATCCAGAGAGAACAATAAATAGGAGTAGGAGGCCCAGCCTTTCATCTGACCTTTTCTAAATGATCAAATGGAAAACAATGGTGCAGTTGATTTGATAACCAAATTAGCTTTAAATTCAAATTTACAAAAGGTATGTTCATGTAAAACAGCCTGTTAGCTGGCTAGGGTTATCATTATCAGCGAAGATACCAGGTGTTACATTTCCTCCTCCTCCTACTATAGATAGTGAGTTAGTTAGTTACTTCATTGTTAGCTACGGATCATTCATCACTGAGTAATACCTGACACATTTCATTCTTCCTTTCTTTCTCTTTTCTCCCATACCTGTTGGTGTCAGAGGACACCTGTGACACATGTGATGATGTTTGAAAACATGTCACTTGTCAACAAAGTCTTTGGCTAGCATACAAATATAGTGTTTTGTATTTGTACAATGACTCACTCATGATTTTTCCTGTCTGTTATGCGCTTGGAATAGTAATGATCAGAAATGTGGGACACAATTTTAGATTTAGAGTTTATAAATAAAATGGGAATACTGCAACATCATCTTTCTTTGCACACCAATTTGTTCACGCTATCCTACGGAAACTATGCAAGTTATCAAAGTGTTTATTACATGATCATGAATGAATCGACAAAGGAGTTTCCCCCAGAAGTCACAGCCGTGGGTTTTTTAATAGCTTCTCAGATGTCCCACATTTCTGACCATTACTATTGAAAAGCTCATTTCTTGATCGAAATACACTTCCTCTGAGTGGAAATATGAAAGACTAAATACAAGAAGTTAAAATCTAGTAGAAATTTGATATATTTGTCTTTGATAGGGGTTGATGTATGGTGTGTGTATGTGGGGGGGTATTGTTTTTTGTTTTTGCTGTTGGGTGATCTTGATTCACAAATCGAATGTGTGCTTAGACACAAATACAATTATTGACTTTTATAGGCATTTTAGAGATCAGCTATGTAAAATTACATTTTTTTCTAATATGAAAAAGACGCCAGATAAGATCCAGTCGGTCGAGCATGAAAGTAGTCATGAAGTTCAGGTTTCCACATCCATAAATGAGATACATTGACCTATCTTACCACCAGAAGCCACCTCACAAATCAATCCATTTCAATGCTTTAATAGCAATTGCATGGATATTTTGCCAGGGTCCAAGAATTACTAAGCATAATTGGTGTCTCCTAACTAAATCTCCAACTCTATCAATGCATCAAGCCACTTTTGGTTGAGTGACCAAAAGATAAATTTGTTTAGTTTGGGTACAGTCAGTTACTGGGACTATACTAATATACACAACAGTTTAATTCCAAACAGTTGTCTTAGCAAGGACTTCAGAAAACAAGAACAAATTGTTTTGATTATTTAATAGCCACAAAATATATGAAAAGACAATATCAATGAGATAACAGAACATGATGTTAGAAATCTCTTCCTACATCACAATCAATCTAGACACACACACCACACATACAACACACTCTCTCAAACACACCACACATACACACACACCACACATACACACACACCACACATACTCTCACACACACCACACATACAATCGCTCCCACATTAATACAAAATAATCACAACATAGTCATGGTACATGTCTACAAAATTTTCAAATAATTTTGAATAAAAATGAAAACCGTTTCATCAAAACTGAGTGGGTAATATGGTCCCCAAAACAAAATAAAGAAGCAGTTGTTTACAATTCAAATATTATAAGATTGTCTTGGGAACACAGAAGTATGATGAACATTCATTATTGATTTAAAACATATTGTTACAATTCTATTAAGAAATCTTACATTGATGCATTGTTTCTGTTGCAAATGACAAAGAAAAAGATACAATTTTCATTTCAGTAATATACAAACTGAAAAACATTTTATAACATAGCAACCCTCCTATGAGGTCTTTCGTCACCAATTAAGAATACTCCATTCACAAATGTAAGAAATGAAAAGCAACAACAGTTACCCAAAATGTAAAACTTAGTTTTAACGAGTTTAAAAAATGATCAAATACCAATACTTGAGGACAAGTTCAGAAGTAAGAATTCTAAAATCTTTAAAGTAATATTTTACAAATGATGCCATAGGCTTTTGAGCCTACCTTGTTGATTTGGCAAATGAAGTAGGTTTTTTAGCTTATGCCCAATAATTTCATATATGCTTTTGTTGTCCATATACTCCATCATTATGCCTATTTATTAGCTGTATCTAAGTTAATCAATAAAGTCACTTTTGAAATACGACTGTAAGAAATCACGATCACCAAAATTAGAAGCATCTCTGCTGTCTCATCGAGATTCGTACAACAGTCATTTGAAGTGGATTTAGAACAATAATCTAAAAAACTATATATCCATGTAATTCTAATTTTGGTGATACCGTAGTGATAGTGTTTTCATACAGTGTTCAAAAGTGACTTTATTGATTAATTTAGATACAGCTAAATAAAAGGCAAAATGATTGAATTATATGGACAACGAACTTATTTATCAAGTACTATGAGATAATTAAGTGCTCAAAATCGAGGAAGTTCAGATATGATGAAGCTTTTTCATTTCTCCTCTTCATCATATAACTCCATCTCAACTGTTTAATTCTAGAATAGTAAAAAGCGCTTCTAACAAATGGAATAATGTGCTATTACTGTATTCAAAAAAATAAAAATAACATGACAAAAATCAAACTTGTGATGAAAACTATAATATGTCTCTACCAAACAGAAAATTGACTTAGTATATTTCACAAGTTTAAAAACAGTCACTAAATTTGTGTGGAATGTCTAGAAACATTCAAATGAATAAAAATTTGAGAAATGACGACAAAAATTAATTTACATTTTCATGACTTGACATAGTAGAAAAGAAATCTATATTTGAATCGACTAAAAGAGCAATGAATTTGTGAGCATAGATAAGTTACATCAATTCATTTATTTGCTTAAATTGAGGGAACATCGTTCAAAAGACTTTTAACGCAAACAAAGACATTTTCACATTCTCTTCACCATCAAAGCCTGCAAATATGTGAAATAAAATTCAAAGTTTTATCAAACTTTTTGAATTTTACTTATGTCTTTATTTGTTCTATGAACAACCACCAAAACGACGACACCACAACAGTAATAATAAACTATAAACGTCTCCATTTCAAAGTCTGAAATTATAAGCATGAATTTGTTTCGATAAAAAGTCTTACGTAAACAAGATTGTATACAAATACAGATGATTGTGGATTTGTTCAATATACCAGTAAATCCATCTACGAAAATTATACTCGAATTAATGATTTATTCTTGCAGTACTTTGCAGCAATGCAAGACTGATTATAAAGTGTATATTGCGTACCATTTTAAGTTGAACAAATCAGGTTCAGCTTGAGACATGAGAAGACCTACACCGGGCCCCATCTGTTTTAGAACCCTCTAAACTCATTTAAATGGATCATAACAATTATTTTTACTTAGTACGACATATCTTCTTTCATTGCTTTAAACAAGCCATGCCTTTGACGAAGCAAAACCAACAGATATTCTTTTTTTTTAAATAATTTAAAGCACTCTGGAAATATTAAAATTCCGATACTACTTTGTGAACTTTACCCACAAGTGAAATGAAAGCATGACATAAGGAAGATAGAACGGTTACATCATGCAGCACCCGAGGTATACATGGGAATTTTCAAGAATTTGACGAATATTCTGTTCAACAAACTATTTAACAGTATTTGGTGAACTCCATATTTTCACGATAAGTCGTTATCGTAGTAAATCGACCATGCACATATATATATATATATATATATAAATATTCCAACCTGGAACAAACATTATATTATATGAAAAAGAAATGTTTGACTGGCTTATAGTGGTGCATCAATGTGATTTATTCTTGCAGTACTTTGCAGCAATGCAAGACTGATTATAAAGTCTTATGTTTCATACAGACATCATTCAATCACTAGTTAGCTACCAATGAAATAAAGAATAGCAATGATTTGTTGATGGAATAACCAAAAAACAGTTGCAAATGTAAGACATCCCTTTATAAAGCAATGGATATTTTCAATAATTTACTACTCTAAGGAATCTGTTTTAAAGACACAAACATTGGAGCAAATTGTATGACTATCATGTATCATAATTATTCGCTAGGTCATAAGAACTATAAATACAATAAAAATAAATGAATCTTATAATATTTTTTGGTTAAAGGTAAAAGGCACAAAATACAGCACGAGTTCTGAGGGGAAGAAAAAGAGTTTTGATAAAATGCTTCATAGATATTCTTAACACACAGTAACAACTCTAATTTATATTTATACAAATTGACTTCATTAGAATTAGAGGAGCATATTTTGTTTGTATATACATTCAAAACAGTGTTTCTATTCGTTTAAGTAGAGAGGCATTCTTTTATCAGACGATCGTTTTCATTTTATCTTGTTTCATTTGTTTTTGTTTTATTTCATGCACTGGCTCTGAACCTAAAATAAAAAAGTTTGCCAAGACCCTGGAGAGGGACAGTTTCATTATGCAACACCAGTTATGCCTGAGCTTCCAAACAATCTGATCTGTTATCAGCTCATCTTTTTTTTTTTAAAGCATCCTAGTATTTGATCTTCATTTTAAAAAAGCTATTATTCATTTGTGTATTGATAAATCTACACATAATTTGAAACCCGAATAAAAGACAAGATCATTCTGGAACAAGCTTTTTCATGATAACGAAACTTAAAACTTAAAACAAAAAATGTTAAAAGTTGATGTCCACAACGTTAAATCAAACCAACAAACCGAATACTAACTAATATAATAACTAATGTGACAACAAGTTTCTAGAATTTGTAGGTGAATGAAAAGATATCAATTCTTGGACTTAGAAAATATTTATAATTGATGCCAGTTCATTTTGGAGAACTTGATTACTGACAACAAAGAATGCTTACATTTAAAAAGTAAAATCAAAAGCTTGGATTACAATCCATAAACTGCTGCGGTCGCTCAAGTAAATTCACAGGTAACATAACGGATAATCAGGAATGCCTAATGTTTAACGAGTGCAAATATTCTTGTTCATAATATTTTGTTTAAAAAATCCAGTATTCAACAAAAAGAATACTGTCACATTTTATGAAATATCAAACATTTATTGTACATTACTTGATGAAATAAAAAAATACCAAAAAATAAATCTTGTTGACTCTTTAAATGTTACAGAAAAAGAATTAAGGTTAACGTTTTGCTTTGGAATGTGTTATGCTTTTGTAGAGAGAGAGTGGGTGTAATGTGTAGATGACAATGTCAGCATCAACAGTGAATTTGGTGCAACATAACAGTTCTGGGCTCGGTTGTCTTGACTGAAAATGGCAGACTTAAACAGTATTGAAAATTGTGTTTATCAAAAAGATTACCTAGGTTCACATGTTTTCTTCTCTTCAAAAACAGTTTAAATACAATAACCTCAAATTTTACAAAGCGGAAAGGAATTCCATATATCAGGACACATTTTGTATCCAAATCTAAAGGTCAACAAATAAACCATGAGAATTCCATAAAGTAAGTTCTATTTGATTCAGACCTGTTTCTTGTTTGTGCTTTCTATTCAATTCTTGCCCACTAAAAACATGCAAATTCAAGACAAAGTAAGAGGGGGCACGGAGGGTTCACTTTTTGATACAGGTCGTCATGGACTTCAAATAAATTTATGCTTATAATAATATTTCAGTGTCATTAGTTTTTCTTTTTCTTGGATAATGATGACACAGATTGTTTAAAAGACGATAATAATCGCTATGCAATCGTACACTTTTCCTCAGCAGAGAGTGTAATATCACAAAAGTGGAGAGTTGATTTATACATGACTGCATTACTACATGAACACACATTATTTAAGATAAAATAGATTCTTAAAATAATTACAATGTCCTAGAAAGTGTACCATCAATCAACACCTACATGAATACATTTGAAGTTTCCACTCTCTACAGGAATTCCAGAACACTCATTGCACGATAGAGGTAATGCGTTAAGGAATAAATCACTTTTAGTGTCTGTCTCAGTGACGTCTGAAACACTTTGCTGGTCTACAACACTTTCTCCAGAACTCAGAGGACAACTGGGTGGTTTGTAATGAAGCCAGGACATGCTTCCCTGAGGAACCCAACTAAACCCTATATTCTGTAAACTGGCAATGAAAGAAGAGTCTTTTGTCTTGATGAAACCAAAGGCATTGTGGTGCTTTACAAGAAGCTTCCTCGTTAGATCCCGCAACAGAATGACGCCAAGATTAGCCGTGTGGTACACAGGGTCGACAAATAGGTTGGCCATGGAGCCGTTGAACTGCATACATATGTAAGCAACGAGATGACCATCTGAAGTGGTGATAGCACTGCTATCAAAGTTTTCAATCACTTTCTTGAAGTACTCCGATAAACCAGGGTTGGTGCGATAACGTTTCCAGTGATCACATATCACAGATGCGTGGCTGATATCAAGGGCTGATAGCGTCATTCCCTCAGGTACCCTGAATGTTAGACACAGTTAGAAAAATAAGTGACAGACTAGAGCTGACTATCATCAACTTAAACCATCAAACTGATTCTAGATAATGGCACTGAACTGATGATCAATATTTAAAAACTATTTTTCTTGTTCATATCTTTAACATCTTTAAACATTATCTGTTCTGAAAACCATTTAGAATTATGAGCAACTATTTACTTCAAAATTATAGATTCATTCCAGTTTTAGAGAAAACTCATTAACTTAAACAAGAGACTTCAGTGTTTAGTTTTAATAATAAACTTTACATTTTTTAAATAAGATATACAAAAATACAAAATTCCACTGATGGTATTTGGATATCAAATCTGAGAGCAACAACAGTTTAAAAAATTGAAGGCTTAAATATATCCTCTAGCAGTGCCTTGTATTGAGTTGTTTTTGAAAGGACTGAACAGGAAATAAGTGCTCCTTTTAGAAAAGAAATACAGTGCAGCACATATTCATTGATATATATAATATTCCTTGAAGGATCAAAATATCCTTCATTGCGTTCCTTACTTATCTTTGTCTCATATTTGTCAAAGAGAGTGTCCAACGAATATGTATGCTGAATATATACATCTGTGCATAATAATAATAATATACAACTTACACTGGCGGCTCCGGTGGTTCGTCTTTCGTCCAGGCATACATGAACCTATGTTCTATAGAGGTCAGGTTTCCGTACTGTTTCCTCACCTTCTCTTGTACCGTGGGCACAACATCATGGGGGACTCCTACCAAAGGGAAGAACAAACTGAGCATAAATACCAACAGCTTAGAAAACCCACAGCATACTATAGTAAACATTAAGCTAACCATTGAGTTTGATAACTCCATTCCTGATAACCTCACTTGTACTAATAAGGTTGAATGAGAAGTTTGAAAAGAGAGGGGCATTATTCAATGGCGCAAAGAAAAGAAGCCCCAAATTAAAAAGAAAACCGTGACTACATATATATGTATATTACACATATTAATGTTTTTGTAGTCTCCCAAGCCAGAGTATTGATTGTGATAAGAAATGGACAAGACCTAGGACTATCTCTGCACAATCTAGTAAGGAATAAATGACAATGAAATTACAATAAAGCCCTACTCTTCACTAAGTCTCAACAAAGTGCTACATATCAGATGAAACCTTCAATGTTTTGATACTAGTTTCTAGCTTAATTCATCCCGTTTTAACCTTTAATCTTTCCATGGAGTTGAATGGCCTAAGCTCTAAGTAAATGTTACAGAGTGATGAAAACTGATGTATTTCAAACACACACACACACACATGTATATAGGCTAAGCTGGAAATCAATAGTCATTGTTGTTAACACCATGGCAGCAGATGTCTACTTTTTATTTCATCCTCTTTTTTATATACAGGGGTACAGGGGTGTAAATGGCAAATCATAAAATAGTCTGAAACATTTCATATCGCAATGAAAATAGCAATGTGGAAAAAAATAAAATAATGGCTTTTCACTCCACTTAGATAGTAAAAAAGTCTGCTGAAGATTTACAGGCCTGATATATAGTGTTAACACTTCTTTCCTTCTTGTCCGTTATCCTATTTACGAACAGAGCATGGTTCAATTTCACACTTGGGAGGGAGGGAGAGGGGGGTCATCTAAAAACATTATTTTGTTTCTTTTTCTTTTAGAACTAATTATAATTCGGCTTGATATCCATACAGGACAAACAAGACAAAAGCCTAAAAACTCTTTAACTGTGCCACAAATTGAATTACAAATTTGATGGAGGGGAATGGATATTGTTTACAAAGTAAACACATCTAAATTCGTTTTCAAAAGGCAAGAAAATTCAATCCTTCCGCAGTTAGTTATATTATGGAGAAAAATCAGTCTGCTTTAAAAAGAATATCTATTGCCTCAAGGCCAAAATAATTGATCAATAGAATGACAGCAAATACTGACCAGATAATACAGCTTTCTGAGTCCAGTCTACGACACCGGGACGTAGTAAGAAGAATCGTAAATCCTTCAAGCTTTTGGTGTGGCACATGTAATAGTGACGGAAGTAGCCTGGTACCTAAAGAAATTAAAGTGAGTATTTTGAAACAAATAATGTTGAAATTTCCAATAATGTATAATATACATTTCAAACTTGTATACGATCTACAAATTGATCATAAAAGATAGTGATAGTTAACCACATAGTGAAAAAAAAGCTGAATTTGATATAAGATATTCTTTATGATGACAATTCTTTTTCTCAAAGTCTGAAATAATTTATACATATTTAACGTTGAATGGGAGTCGGTGCGAATGTTGTTTTAAAATTTAGTTTTGAGGGACGGATGGAGGCATACAAGTGTAAAATAAATGCAGACTACATGAATATAATAAATATTGTATACTTTCCAGAATGGATTAATAAAGGCTATCTTATCTGCTTATCTTATCTTATATATATATAGTACAAAATATCACTTAAAAGGCTACTGATTTGTAAAATGTTCTAATGGTTAAATGGTAAATAATAATCGATTCAAAACCATGCAATAGATAATAGATATTATAGATTAATGCAAAACATATGTTGCTTACTTTGCCATTTGACTCTGGCCTTAAAATAATGCATGTCCAACATGGCCATGTGTCCACAATAACTTCAAATCCTGATAGTAGGTTCTCCACAAAGTTTTTGACTATAAAATACATCTGAAAAAAAGAAAGAAAAAGAAATCAAAAATGACATCAAACAATGTAATGAGAAACAAATAATGCAAGGACAAGTTATAAAGAAGGTCAGAACTAAATTCAGTTTATAACATCAAATGCTCTTCTATAATATTTTCCATCAAAGTCAAAGGCATATAACTCTGTTTTCTTTTTGGGTTGGGTTGGGTTACTGTTACTTCTTTCAAATCAAGCATTAAAAGCCATAACTAGGTAGTAATGTGTTGTGTAAAATTATTATATTTTATATTTTACAGAACGACAAAAATCTATCTACCTTTGCTGAACCTGGCAAAAATGAATGGAGTTCCCACAGGAGGTCCTGAATCTCCTCTTTGTTTAGGATTTGATACATCCCTGACATGATGAGGACTTAAATGATAACACACAAAACTTCACTCCTAGATATATCGAGCAGTCTGAATGGTCAAATTCACACTCCTGTGACAGTGATTTGCTCTATCTTTATCTCGGTGAGCTTGTTATCAACAGCCTGAATGGGAAAAGGAATGACAGTGCAGGTTAGGTTAAACTTATGAACTTTGTGCAATTCAATCATATCTGGCTTATCCGAGTCAGAAATAGATTATAATTATAATTTTTCTCTTAAAATAACAAAAGCAACTGATAAACGATCCTACATTTCATTAGACTATTTAATCAATAGAGAAAAGATCAATCTTTTTACAATTGTATGCATTAAAATAAGGGAGGGAGTATTTTCCGCTGGCCTGAAAATAACCAGACCTACTATCTTAAAGGGTTTTGCTTGGAAATATGCAACAGATTTATCTGTCCAACAAACGGTATTGTTGGAAATATGTAACAAAATTATCTGGCAACACCGGCGGAGAATAACTACAGCCTTAAAATAAATAGGAGAAAAAAATATTTGTTTGTTTATTTTGATTGTTTGAAGTCGTACAACACTTCAACCAATAATATTATACATTATATATTGGCGAAGAAAAAGTAAGTTGATAGTTTCAGTTAAAAGATGAGAAACAGAAGTAAATTGTTTGGGTGAATAGAGCATATTGAGAAGAAGTACCAAAGAGAGCATCATTGACATTCATAGCTAACATACAAACATAAAATAAAACAGTAGTACCTACATAGATTACATAGAGTAGAGTATCATAATCTCATCAACATCATACTAACTACTAACACAGATAAAAAATATATATTTAATATGAGTTGACGAAAGAAAGGATGACAGAAGACATATTTAGTCATTTGTTTGTGTGTCTTTTACATAATAATAGTCAAAATTATGTTTTTTTCTAGGCTATGGAATATCATGACTCTAGGCTATATATTATATATAGATAGTATATGACTCTGTGCCAATTGACACTACGAATTCAGAAATACATAAATAATAATGGAAAGCATTTATATAGCGCTTTTCCACGGTCATCACCATGCTCAAAGCGCTTCACAATACCACATTTATCCCCGGCGAAACATGTAACATCAGACGAGACACATGCGGCCTGTTAGGCGCGTGTACAATTTTTCGGACAAAGACAACGCCTCAAAACATGAGGTTTTGTATCCTTCAAAAATTAGAATACAAGGAAGGTATCAAATATAGAGGATTAAAAACAACATTATTAGATATCAATCAATAATATCAAAGAAGAAACATTCTCATTCTGCAATGTCACTGTCACTGATGAAACAAGCAGTCATGAAATGGTCATTCTGAAAACGATCAAGTCTGATGAGACAGAGAATGAGAAGTTGTTAGTGTTAGTAGTTAGTAAACAACGGATTAGGCACATCACAGGCACATTTGACATTTCAATCATTGGGCAGAGCAAGTTTAACTGATTTATCTACTGTTAACTTACCTTTCTTTTCACAAGCAAATCGGGTATCATATCATCCTTGCAATAACTAGAATAGAAATAGACGAGATCAAGGATACCGTTGAGAGCCTCGAAAACCTCATTTCCCTGCGTTATCATCTGACCTTACATTGAGATGAACCACGTCCAGCGGCCGTGTTATACCTGTGGGATCCGCTGTGTGACCCACCTAAGTTCATAGGGCACTCCACGCGCTGAGCCAATGCCAGTCAGTACGCACACAGAATAATAAACCCAAACAGTTCAGTCAGAGCAAACATGGGCTAATACTAGGCCTAGGTAGGTAACACGACGAGACGACAGATTACACCAACCATCAACCAGCATTTGACTAGTATTTGACCGAGAAGAACGTCATGTCATGACCCCGAATTCTCATTTATTATTTGATATCGATATATGATATTGATATCTGAACTCCCTGCCGCGGTTTAGTTTGTTTTTGTTATGGGGGGTTTCTTTATTTTTATTCATTCCTAGGCAATGATATTAATATGTGAAAGAGCACTCATTCAACAACATTCTTGTACAACAGTGTAACAACCACGAATGAATTCATTCATAAAGCGTCAAACTTTGAAAGTTGAAAGATTTAACGCTGTGCTCTGACTCAAAGAAGTTAAAAGGAGTCTATAAGACTATAGTATCTCTATGGCTCTGACTATATCAGCAGAGTATCATAGACTTTTTACCAATTTCATGACCAAGGCGTCTCCCAACAATCCAAATCTTATATCATGGCATGCAATGAAAGTGAGAAACAGTTGTTTATTCGATGATAGAATGTTACATTGCACAGTGGGCTGATCACCTGCTTGCCGTAGTTCCTGATCCATAGTATTTCCCAGCTCTTAGTTTGGTCAAAGGTGGTTATTGGGGCATCTACCTCATTCACCATCTAAGACTAAGCATGAAGCTGGGTACCGACACTGTGAAAGCGGTACAAGGTACATATTGAATAACAAAACGAAACAAATGTTACATAGCGTTTATCCACGATCTTCGCCATGTTCTGAGAGCTTCATAATACCACATTCAAACGAACATGATAGGCCCTATAATAACAGACGATACGACTGTCTATATCCAGGGGGACCTCAGATTTTAAATCGGTCTCCGATAAGATGACTCAGGACTCAATGTCGAACTCATAGAACTACAAATATACAGAAGAGTAAACCTTACATAACATCACTACCTACCTCTTATAGTTTCAATCTTTAATTTTTAATGATCGCACCCTCTGACATCTGAGACAACCAATGCTTGTGTTTGTGCTTCATGCTAAAAACCTAAAAGTGGATGGCACAATCAAAACCAATGAACCACAGCAGTAGCACTTGAATTCGTCAGTTCTATTAATGTTCTTCACACACACACACACACACACACACACACACACACACACACACACACACACACACACACACACACACACACACACGTTTATATTCACACACATTCATTCACACACATACACACACGCACACACACACCTACTCCTGTAACTGTCAACACAACTGAATACAGGGTACAAGACACCGAACAAATCGGTCACGATAGGTGCCAACAACTTGTCAATCGATTCTTGTAAACATGTCATCGAACCGGATCGAAAAGACCCTTCCAAACGACACACTTAAATAAAAGAATATAAAAACGCCGAAATTTACCTATTGACGTCATTGACGCACAAGTCAAATTAATCGATCCCGATCTAATAGAACGTGGAACATGTGAAACACATTACCTCTATTGTGAAACATCAGAAAAAATACATAATTTTTACTTCACGGGACAGTGAGCTTTTCAATGTTTCACATTCAAAAACCCATACGTAATGTTCAGTGTCGAAAGAGAAGAAATTAATAGAAATGCATTTAGTTGTGTCAGTCGGGATCGAACCCACACCTGGTTCGGCAACCTCACATTACTCATGCCTCCAATACTCCCC
>JAULCB010209960.1:0-14255 GCA_032358575.1 Dendronotus rufus
TAGTAAATGCGCTATTTCCGTTCGTGGAACGGGTTATCTACTCGTAATAATAACAACAACAACGATATTATAGGTATTGCCACACATCCACTAAACTAGGTACAGAATTGCAATGGATATTATGTCCCTTCACTAAAAAACATCGTCATTAAAATTTGCGTCGTTTGTTAACCCTTTGCATACAAATAATAATTATACTGCTTCCTGTAGGACAATCAATGTGTGTTGCGTGGTTATCTAACAGAATAGGTTATTATAGGCAGGATACGGACACGTCACCATACAATATTATCATTATTATACTAGTCTCTATACACACACCACTTGCTTTCACTTCTTTCTCTACCTCTAACCATCACTGATGACTTGACATTTTGCGAGACCGCAGTATTACAACAACGAATAAATTGTTTGTGGTTCTATTTTGGGCTCGGAAATCATCCGAGGATCTCCCAGACCGACCATTTCCACGTGTTAACCTTTTCACTGTTCGTACCACCACTGAGGTTGATATTTACACCAACAGCAGCAGCAGCAGCATGCTAGCAATACAGCAGCATCCCCACTATAATAGTACAGCAGCAACAGCATCGCCACTATAATAGTTTAGCAGCAACAGGCAGATAGACCGGTAGCAACAGGTGGCGGTGGTGTGGCTGATATATAATAGTATATACATATATATGCAACGCGCGGCTTTTACTTTTACTGCATATACTGCATTGCAGTGTCTGCAAATAAAAGAGAATGAGAATAATAATATCATAACACCGCTAAAGGGCATGCACACCCCGAGTAATAACGTGTGGGGTGATGTAGTGTGTCATTAGACACTAAGTGGATTGCAAAATAAATATTCATGAATATGATGATAGTAACCTTATACCGAAAAGTATAAAAGGTAAATTGACCAAGAAAGAGAAAGAAATGATGATACGTTACTCCTTCCTGTCACGTTTCACCTTCCTCTTCCAACCATTCTCTCAATAATGATGATATAATATGACGTATTGTGACCAACTGGTACATGTATTCCTTAATGGACAAGAAAGAATAACAATAATCATTATTATTATCAATATAATTTCCCGTTTCAGCCATCAAATCGCTGGACTGTCTCAACGACCAGATCGTCCAGTACATCGTCACCGGTCAGTTCACTTCCGGTGAGAATGGCCGCCACCCGGAGGACACCCCTTCTCCCCGATTCCCTCCCACTCTGAGCCAAACCACCACCACCTCCACCAGCCCCACCACCACCCCCACCGACCCCAATGACCCGCACGTGCAGGAGTCCATGGTGCTCATCCGTCGGCTGCTTGTGGACGCCCAGGCCAAATTTCGTAGCATGGTAGAAGACAATCGTGAGTTGGCGGCACATATCGACGGCTCCATCAGGGTAAGGCCGCTGAGGTTATTCTAGTATTGAATGAATGAACAATTAATGGTATTAAATATGATCAGAGTTCCTCGGGCGTGTTGGACGGAAAGTTTCCAAGAGATCCAGTTTCTCCAGCGCATCTCATTGGCGATAGTCTGAGAGAATAATTTACTTGCTATGCCTGGCTGCTGCAAAACTGTAAAAAAATCTTCTATTACGCGTTCAATAAGAAATTAATTTAGTGCAATTTGAATAAATAAGATTATTAAGAGGCGAACAGTTTTGTTAACAAATGAACGACGGTTTCCTTCCTGTTTCCAACTTCCGGTTGCATTAAAAACATAAACGAAAATTTGGAGTTGATGTTTGGAATAATTCGAATGTAATTTTATTAAGAAATAGCATGACATTTGGTGACAAATTCTCTTCATTGGTTATTTAGGTTAACTACACAACCAGACGGTATCCATGGAGGATTTTGATGTATTCAAACTGCGCTTGAAGTACTATGTAAGACTTATTTCAAGATTATTGCTTGACGATTAAAGATACAATTCAAGCACAATGAATGGCTAGGATCTAATGAAATGAAAATGAATTGAATACCCATCATCAACTGTAGGTATTATAGTAAGTATCAGACTTACTTTGTGGGTGTAAAGTCAGTGAGTGACAATGTCAGGACTTTTAGGACCCTTTCGTCAAAACTATGAATGCAGCAGTCAATAGTTTAAAAGAAGAGGGGGCGCACCAGTCTCATCATTCTGCAGATACCAAGAATGGCATTCTCTTATTTTGCATCTTCCCAAAATGTTGCCCCGCCTCCCCCTCCCTATCAGTGAAAAGGTCTCAGTTGTGCACAATATTATGGAATTAAAGTTGTTTTCCATAATTTTTCCACTTCAACAGGCTGCAAGTCAGGAGGTTGGGATGCTCAGATCAGAGCTTGCTTCAACCAGCAAGAGACTGAGCCAGATAAGTCTGAGAGACAGCATGATGGCAAAGGCAGATGCAGGAACACAAGCCGAACAAGGTAGGTAATGGATTCATGCCAGCTTTTCATCCGTATAATTTTGACCCCATTAGTAACATACAGATGAGGTGGCCGAGTGGTTACGGTTAAAGCACTGCACTAAGACCCCAAAAAACCCCAAAACCCAGGTTTGAGTCCTACTTTGGCACTTCACTTTTTCCTTGGAGACCCTATTACTATTGCTCCTATTGTGTGTGCCGAATGTTTCTTAGTAGTTGTTTGTGTTAGTGTTTGGGGGAATTCTCGATAAATGACCGAACAATTTGATGTGTTGATTTTTAATGTGTTGGAGAACTTGGACAATGCTTGTATCTGTTTCCTCTTTCATCCTAATATTTCACCTCCTATTTTCTATATCTTCAATGCTTTTATTTTCCAAACAGATTCCAAAATAGAGGATTTGGAGTCATCCATTCAGACTTTAAGAAATGCCAATGAGCAGCTTATGGATGATTACAAGAAGCTTCTAGAAGATCATGACATCGTCAAAGTGTCCATGATGGACATAAAAGTAATAGAGGATAACAACATTGGAGATAATTTATACTTAATTTACTCTTGTTGTTATAGTGAACACAAAACTCAATTTAGAAATCTTATGCAAGATTACGATTTTTACCATATATATTATATCTCGATTCAACCACTGTTTTATCTCAGTGCCACATATTTATTTTATTTTGATGATAATAGAATTTTTTTTTTTCATTGGAATTACCATCTCTTACAGATTAAATTACATAAAATTGTGAAACTGTGATAAATATTTAGGTATTTCAAGTATGTACCTATAGGAATGCATTTATCTGTTATCTTGTTTCTCAAAGTGTTTTTTCTTATATTTCTCTTATTTCATAAACAGTCTGAGAATGAGAAACTTTCATCAGAGAATGTGACTTTGAAAGCCGAGTATGGCCATGTTGTGAAGGAGAATGGGGAGATTCGACAGATCAAGGCTGACAATGGGGAAGGAGGCAAGGGGAAGCCCAGCTATGGAGAGCTGAAATTGGAACTTATTCAAACTAGACAGGAACTCAATCGTGCCAAAGAGGTTCTTCAAGGTAGCATCTTTGAATTAGCTGTTTTTGTAAATTCGCTTTTTTTGCAGCGACTACTTGGGCCTATTTATCTTATATTTATATTTATAATATTTTAATTCGGCATTTCAAAACATCTCAATGGAAGCTTGATTGCTTAGGATAAATCTGTGTTAATTCTTTTGAAATTGAAATACTTATTCATATAATACTGGATTATCACATTATGAAGAACTTTTTTTTTTTTTATCTCTGTGACAGCTTACTTTTAGTGCATAAGGAAAAAATTCACAATCCCAATTACTGAGAATGAAAAAAAGCATAGAGAAGATAAGACAGCATACCCAGATAGTTACCTTGTTTCTATTTTCTATTTTCTCAGAAATGAAAAGTGACAGGAAAAGACTCAAAGGAGAAAAGCTCGACCTTTTATCTCAAATGAAACAGCTGTATGCCACTTTGGAAGATAAAGAAACAGAGCTCCGAGATTTTATCAAAAATTATGAGCTACGTGTCCGAGAGAGTGATGACATGATAAAGCAGGTAGACATGGTCGGTGATATACTTTTATTCTAAGCATCTTGCTCGATATTGTTCACCACATGGAAACAGTAACACAAATCCAAAACTAATTTCAAATGCATAGAGGAGATGCATGAGTTGCAATGATTTGCCAATCCTGACTCATTCTACCATTCTAACCTTGGTTGTGCTCCGCATGTTTGGTCCCATCACTTCTTGAAGTTCAATTCGGATGTTAGTGGCCACCATTTCTAACTAACTTAAGGGAATTAAGAGTAAGTCCTTTGGAGCCTTTTTTTCGGATCATACTTTTATGGTTGAGTTTCCTCTGCTTTCTTACTTCAACAACAATTAATGTTCGTCTGCTGACCTCCTTGGTTGTAACATCTGTATTCCTAGTGAATTTTGAGGATTCTCAGTCTGCAGAGTTATCTTCCCTCAGATCTTCTAAGGCAACTTTCAAATATTCTTACTTGTTCAAAACTTTGATTTGCAGATCTTTAACTTGTTGTTATTGGATAGCAATGGAAAGACGTATTCAGATTCAGATGGCGCATATGTTGATATTATTATTCAAAGCTTTGCTTATTTGAATATGATTGATCATTTCACCATGACGAAGATTAGATCCCTTTGCTGCATGTAGTTTTATTCCCTCCACATGCTTTAGTGTAGTGTATCTTCAGGATCTGCAAGCTATTTTGTATGGATAAAGTTTGCATCACGTTTCCAGGGATCTGTTAAAATGTCTTGTTCTTAAGTGATCATATTATTATATCGTCTATCATTTGTCAGTACTCACACTTCACACCCTGTTCAACTATCATTACTCTCCTCAATATATCTTTTCACTGTCATCCATGATTCTCTGCCATCGTCCTTCCCAATCAATAATACCAAAGTCTGTTAATTTAATCTCGAAAGTTTCTGCGGAATATCTATCAACCTTATACTTTATGCTAGTAATAATACGATGATTTAACAAATATCATTATCTCCTAATTGGGGAAGTGGAAGGCTCAACCAAGTCCTCGCTTCCGCACTGACAAGGTGCGGTTGTCGAGGCAGGTGTGATTTTCATTTATTTATCTCCCAATTGTAAGCATTATTATTCCCCTTCCTGCTTTGTGTTTACCTTTTTATAATACTTTGTTGTGAGGAGTGCTGCACTGAACTACTAATGGAATGATAGTAGACTGTCAGATTCAGACTTTTGAGATAGATTATAATGCACTAAGCCATAGCAAATCAGAAATGGAATATTGCTCTTTGATAATTCATTATCCCTTAGAGGCTACAACGGAATTGGCTCACAACTTTTCAATTCTTTAAGTTTAATGAAAATAATGATAGTAGTGATTCAATTAAAAATAACGATAATGATGATATTAATAGTTCTATGAATATTGAGTTTGTCATTGAAAATTTGTTTAGAAACTTCTTCAATATGATTCAGGATTGTTTTTGATAATTGTCTATGAAGTAACATTGTTTTTAATTGGTTAATAAGGTATAAGAGAAGCAGTGAAAATAAGTGTTTTCTGCAAGGATGAAAAATAAGAATATTCGTAAATAAAGTCAGGATAATATTGTTTTTTTCATTTATTTCATTGCATGAGTTTCTGAATTCGTCCTTGTCAGTCAGTGTATTATTACTATTTTCTCATTTTCAAAAGCTTTTCCATTTTTATTCACCTTTACTTTTGTCTTAATAATGTGCATATGATCAATGACATGGACTTTCCTTTGACGTTTTAGCTGGCAAGAGAAAAGGAAGAGACTGATCATGAGAAGTGGGACATCATCACAAAAGCTAGAGATGCTGCTGAAAAAGCCATGTTTTTCAAAGCACAGCTGGACATGAAAGAGCAACAAGTGAAGGCCTTGGAAACCGACTTGGCAGAGGTGAAGCAAACATTTTTTGCACTCAGTTTCTATTGTTATTTTTCTGTAAGCTTTTTGTTTTGTGTTTAAGCCTCTCTCCATTTCGAAATTTCCTCACACCTGTGTGTTTAATGGAACGGAATGAATGAGGTGGTATCATTCTCATCTTTTCTTAGCTCCATATGAGAATGGATTGATTTGATTTGCAACCGAAAACAAATTACATCGTATACAAAAAGGAGATTTTGAATTGATTTAAACCACGCATGAATTTATTTCTTCCAATTTGTCTTTTATTTAATTGAAACCACACATTTGTTTCTTACTTTTTGTGTCTATTGTAGTTGAAGCCACTAGTCTTTCATTTTCATTTTATTTTTACTTTTTGTCACTTCTCCGTCCAGGCCAAAAGAGTCCTTGGTGGTTTTGGCCATTCTTTCCCTTCCCCCACCCTAGCTCTGTCCGCTAGCATGGGGTCTTCCAGCAACGACAACAACAACTTCCTGCTGAGTAACTCTGACTCCTACAGCATCGGTAGCACAGGAGAGGATAGCTGTTTGCTCAACTTTGATATACCCAGTTCATCCAGCCCTGGCATTTTAGGGATGAAAGGTGAGTACGACATGTACCATGCAAGTAAAGTGTGAGTCCAATACTCCAGGTTTAACATCGGGTAACCAGGAGTGCAATCCTGACTTTTCAGGGCATACATCAGAGTGTGGTAGTTTGCCATTGTTTTCCACTCAGCTGGAAGAAAAAAATACTGGACCAAATGGGAATCATCCGAATCAAACCGCTGGAATTCTAAACGGAGTGGTAGATGCTGTCAGGCTTGTAAATCTTCAGCCAATTGTCTGATTTTAGATTTTAGACTTT
Organism: Dendronotus rufus; assembly: GCA_032358575.1. Classification (NCBI taxonomy): domain Eukaryota; kingdom Metazoa; phylum Mollusca; class Gastropoda; order Nudibranchia; family Dendronotidae; genus Dendronotus; species Dendronotus rufus. Next base: position 6,734 of record JAULCB010209960.1, read on the forward strand.
TTTAACTATCCAAGTAGCCTGAAAAGCCATTTGTTTTTCTTTCCACATTGCTATTTTCAAAGGGAAATGAACTGTTTCGGACTATTTTTTTAATTTGCCATTTAAGGTCCTGTATGTCTCTCTTACCAAACTTCTATTGTAATAGGACGAGAGGTTGGAGACCAGCTGTGGCTCTTTTAGATGTCTGTCACTTTACGGTATTTTCAAAGTTTAGTAGGAAGGGGCAAAAGATTGCAAATTATATTAGTTACTACTACTACTTGAGGAAATGCCGATATAAACTTGTATTTGATATTTCAGGTCTGGCCTTGAGCACTCCAATTATGGCAGGCCCTGAAGAAGGTGGAGGTCCTCCTATGCTGCAGAGAATGGCTTCGCAGACATCTACTATCTCAGAAATTGAATCGGACGACCTGAGTAAAAGCAGTAATGGCAGAAGCAATGGTGGCAGAAATGAAGACCTCAAGAAGAAAAAGAAGAATTTTTCTGGTTTCTCTCGCATATTCAACCGAAGTCGAGTTCGAAGATCTGTGGCTCTCACTAAAGATGAAAGCATAGGTATAAAAAAACTGAAAAATTGCCTTTGTTTGTGCTTGAATTGTGCGTATGATTTAATTAGTCATGGAAATATATATATTCTTGTAGAGAATGTGATAACTCAGTGTTAACGCATAGTTTTTCATAATGACATTGACTTCTATGTACCTTTGGGTGGTGGTTGAGGGCTATAGAAGTCAATTTTTATAATTACTATTATTTTCATTATGATTATTATTAGAATAAAATCTTATGTTTTGCTACCCCATCTTGTCTTTAATGCCAGAATCGTTGAGCATGACGCCGTCCTGTGCCAAGCTGAGTGTCCTGAACGAGGACAATTACCAGGAGAAGTTGAGCACAGTGGAGCACATGGTTGGCCTGCGGATGGACGAATGGCGGGCCCATCAAGTGTTGGCCTGGCTGGAAATCACGCTGGCCATGCCCATGTACGCCATTGCCTGTTTGCATAACATCAAGAGTGGAAAGGTCAGTGAGAGGGAGACACCTAGGTTGGGGAAATAGGCAATGGACTATTCAAAAGTTGTACCGGTGACAACAAATTACTTCTTAATTTTTTAACTCGGCTACCAGTAATGGAGCTACTGAGAGTGAGAGGGAATTTACTTCAGTCGAATTAAGTTATGGAATGAAAACTGTCATAATCTTGTCATATTTATTTTATTCTACTATTGCTCGTAGTAGCATCTCTTGATTAAAATGTGTGCTTTATATTTATATTCATTTGATTTTGATTTTTGCATGTATCATTTTTGCCCCTCAAAAGTTGTTAAATTTTGTTTAGTTGTTAACAAATTTTGTCATGTTGTAAATGTTTTATTTTCTACATTATCCTAGGTGTGTTATTTCTCATGATTTAGATGTGTTATTTTCTAAAATTTTAAATGTGTTACTTTTCATATTAGATGTTGGTTTTTAATATTATATTTGAATTTTCTTTCTTCATATTTTAGATTTAAAAAAATTATAAGTGTATCATTTTTCGTATTTTAGGTATTGCTTGGCCTTAGTGATTCTGAGCTGAGTGCAGCTTTGGTGGTGTCAAATCATATGCATAGGAGAAAGCTGAGACTGTCCATAGAACAACATCGAAACCCTGACGACATGTATGTGTTGGGTTGTTTTATTGTATATTATTTCATATGAAATATATAATATAATATAAGATTTCATTTGTTTGTTTTGTTATATTTATAGATTAATTTGAAACTGTGCTGTCACAGAAAATTGATCCACTTTCATTCAATCTGTTTGAAAACGTTATTTTTTATTCTATGGGAACTGTCTCTGTAACAAAACGTTTATACCTGGATAGAAGGATACATAAAGAGGTTTTCATTTTTGCTTTTACTACTGATACTTCCCCTGGTGTTTTGATATTCTATGTTATCTATGTATTTGGTTTATCTTGCTCTCATTTATCTTATATTTGTATACGTTAGATATGCTAATATGATGTCAATGATGTTCCATGATATATAATATATATGTACTTGGTTTGTTTCGATCCCAATTTGCACTCTTCACACAAACATTCTACATCTTTTTCTATCTTTTAGATAAAACTATCAACTAATTTTTTCAGCGCTGATATGACCCTTGGAAGTTGAAGTGCTGTACAATTTCAAACAAACAAATGTTATTTTTTCGGGTGTTTGGTAGGACAAAATTTGAGCCAAAGAAATTTGAGTACAGAAGCTGTAACCCTACACTGATGCAGTGTATAGAGAATTAGATAGGAAAGAGAGTGTTTGGAGGGGCTTGTGTATAGTGTCCTACCTCAATTTGTCAATTAAGCTCTTATTATCATTCCAACTGGTTTCATTGAAGCATTTATTTAGTGGAATTCTAAATAGAAATTATGTTTCTGCCAAACAGGTACATATAAAGTCGGTCATAATGATTGACTACGTGAGAGCGTGTGTGTAACAATTACTCTAATAAAATCTTAACAAAATTTGTATTATTTTTTGGTCGTTTATCTCAGAAAATATTCAAAAGCCAATGAGATGGACCCAACTTGGATTGCCCATCGTTTCCTTCCCGACCTCGGCTTGCCGCAGTACACACACATCTTTGAAGAGCAGCTTTGCGACGGCCACATTATCAACACGCTGACCCGCAGAGATCTAGAGAAGTACTTTTCCGTCCATCGAAAGTTTCACCAGTCATCCATCATGCACGCTGTGGAGCTGCTGAGGCGAATTGACTTCAATAAAGAGGCAAGACTGACTGACAAACCCGTTTTTGGTTGATTTACGTTTAAAATCTAGATGTCGAATCATTGAAATATCTCTTGTTCTATTCTTTATGTATTTAATCAAAGGCAAACTGCAGAGAAGAAACAGATAAGAAAGATAGAAAAAAAAGAAAGCATGCAAAAAGAGCTTAAACGATCATAAATCGCATATTTTCTTATAATGCCACACACACTGTTTATCGTATTTTATTTTCCTTCTTCTTTGACAGAAACTATACAAACGGAGAACCCAGAGTGATGAAGGCGACACCGACTTGATCGTGTGGACCAACGAACGCATCATCAAGTGGATACGCTCCATCGATCTCGGAGTGAGAATATATAACAATGTCTTTTTCACTGTACATTATTATTCCAGACGAAGCATGATCTATAATTCCTCCTTTAATCAACATATTATATTGTCAAAGTACTGTAGTAATAATATTGTATTACAATAAGTTATCGATCCTGTAAGATTTATTTATAGGTGATCTATTAATTATTTGAAAAAAAGCGCAACGTTTTTGATAAACTGAGGGGACTTGGTATTCAGTATGATTAACTGTCTGAGTTTAAGAGTTACAGAGAAGTTTTGTCTTTGGCTGTGGGACTCGTTGAATTCCTGTGAAATAATGTCACTATCCATGTAAAGTACATCCTCTGCTTGTAGTTCTCGACGCATATTGTTTTGCCCAGCTCTGTGTGTTGTCGAATATGGTTTTGGGGTGTCTACCTCGTTCACCATATCATGAGACTGGACATGGAGCTGGGTGCTGACACTGTGAAAGCGGGGATACAAGGCCTAAAGATACCTAAATAAATCCTGACCTAATTATGTCTTTCAGGAGTACAGTGATAACCTCCAGGAGAGCGGTGTGCATGGAGCAATGATTGTGTTGGAGCCGTCGTTTTGCTCAGACAGCCTTTCCTCCATCCTGGGCATCCCCCCGTCCAAGTCGTACATCAGACGGCACCTCGACATGGAGCTGGACAATATTCTCAAGCCTGCAAGGTGTGTAGGGGTGGGTGCGGTCGGGGAGCTTCTTTGAACAGTTAGCTAAGTAAAGTAAAGCGCATCAAAGTACTATATTAGAGCTAGACTCAAACCTGCACAGTTAGCAAATAAATGCGAATGTCGAAATACCACATTAATCATCTCTGGCCTACAGACAAACAAATATATTATAACACAGACTACACATCATGCAGCCTGTTGGGCATGCATGCAATGCAATTTTTCGGACTAACTAGACAGCGCTTTCTGTAACCTGTAACCTGTAACTGGGGGGAAACTGTAATATTCTACATCCATTTATTTAAATCAGATTTATTCCTGGGATCCATTGATCTCAAGTAGCACTGACTGACTACTGCGCCACTGATGCAAATCGGATAAATGAATTACTGTTTTCATGGTTTTACATTTTGTCTTGAAGCTGCTGATATAGACTGATTTTAAGTTTTTAAGCACACAGACACATGCAGACACACACACAAGATCTTATGGAAATGTTATTTCTTGTAATTGTAAATGTTACAAATTTGCTCGCTTTCTGTTTAAGTTCTGTCAACATCTGGCTTAGCAGCTTGTTAATGTAGAGTGATGCACCCCTTGTATACGTAGTCATTGACATTTAAAATCTTTATATAACCATATTCAAACTCCAAAAGATGTTATCCACTAGCATTTATCCCGCTATGTGAATAATATAAATCAATAATACAGTAGAGGAGCAGGTACTGAAACATCCATCTTACACTTTTATTCCTATAACTATACATATCATTATTAGTGTTAGATCTATAGGAAAGAAAATGCCTCTGATTTTGAAATTGTCTGCTTATAAAAGAAATTCAATTTTGGAAAGTTACTTTTGTCTCTCAGCAAAAAATTTGACAAACATAAAATAAATAAATGTTTGTTTATGCTATTTTATATATATTATTTGTAGAACCTCATTAACATTGAATGAATGACTATGTTAGCTTGTGTGATCTACCAACAAATGCATGCATTTATCACGCTAACCCTGAAAGACAAATGATGACTCTGACAGTGGTGTGACCTGATTAACCCTTTATCATACTGATGCCCACAGTGGTATGACTTTATTTAACCCTTTACTGTTCTACTGATGGTGGATGGATAATGTCGTAGCTACTAACCTAGATATCCTCATTTACAGGACTCACCAAAAAGGATTGAAAATCTTAAGGTACTATCTTAACAGTTTTATCTTTTTCTATTTTCCTACAGTCACTTTGTTGTTGCAAACTTTTATTTGTGTGCCTTTTCTTATTTAATTTGTTTGAAAATTCTTTAGAAGCTGACCCTGAAAAAGAAAGAGGAGCAGGGATGGGTGGGGGGCTGTATTTTAGTTCAGATCTATATAATATATATCGTCAGTGTCGTTCTCCCAAAATTTGTTTTTTAGTTTTTTTCTGCACCAAACGTTGTTACAAATTGCAAGCTGTATATGTCATTTTAAGGGGGAAAAATTGACCTATAGAAATGTGTATATTACCTTTCTTTCTTTCTTGATCAATTTACCTTTCATACTTAACGTAGATTACCACCATAGATCAATATTGAAAGTAACACTTATTGCTGTTGAATAAAACAGTTTTTTTGTCTCTCCTGTAGAAACTACTCACACAGAGTTCCACATTTAGAAAACGGCACAGACGATATATTTAGAGATCAGTCAGAACATTGTCTGGGAAAGATATCAGAAAAGGCTCTTACTCTTAGTTCCAAGAAGTGCTTTTTATTTTTGAACACCAGTATGATTTGCTTTTTAATTATCAAATTCAAACTAAAATCCTTTTCTTCTCTTGACTATAAAAAATATGAAAGAAAGCTGAAGACCTCTAGGTCGGAAAATGTATTCTTTCATTGACTATTTCATTTGGTTTCCAACTATTGTGTTGGCTCCCCCACTTGTTTTTATCGTCATCAGTAGAAGCTTCATTTCTTTTCTTTTTGTCTTCTTCCTGTTACATTTTAATTGGTATGGATTATATTATCATCATGCTTGTTTTTTTCATTAAAAAATTATAATAAGCAAAAATGGAGTGGTGGAGATAATAGAACAGTTATGATGGAGCTAATTTTTGTGTTCGTTTCAAACTATTCTATATCAATATTGTCTATATAATGGGGTTTGGAAAGAGGGGAAGGAATAACCAGTGTAATGACAAAGTAGTAGTAGAGATGTTTTGTTGTGGTCAGGTATCGTTATTTTGCTTTTGATTGTGCAGTCATTGTTGTCACCCGCTTTTCTTTCTTTTTTTGGAGGGGGGGGGGTGTTTATAAGTCTGATTTGTCAGTCTAGACTTGATTGTATTCAATAATTTTGTAAACTTTAAAGGTAATAGCAAACGAAATGAATTAGATCTTCTGGAAAGTTTTGTATTCATATTGTCTATTTGTTTGTGTGTATAGATGAAGGAAGATAAAACTTGTCAGACCAGTGTTATTGTTGTTCTTGTTGTTGGGAACTTGATTATGGAGTAGATGTTGGTAATTTTATCGGTTTAGGTGATTTTATGTATTATATCTTTGTTATTATTGTTGTGACAAGCACACTGGCAAATTTCTGTTTATTCTGAAATGATAATGTACAATTTTGCATGAAACTGATAGGAGAAAAACAATCTCTTTATCAATTAATTTGTCGTCGTCGTATATAAGACTGTATAAACATGAAATTATTGTGCGTTTCTGAGTAGTTTTTAGCTATTGGTACAAAATCATTAGGACACTTCTAATACCTATATACATATGCATAATATATTCAATAATACGACTTACAATCTTTTTGCTTGTTTGCCCTGGTAATGCTGCCTTAGCCTTACTCGTTGTTTCATTGGTAGAATGTTGCTGTTGTTTCCTAATAAGCTGTGTGTAAGATATACAGCTCAGCTACTAATGCCGCATTAACATTCCATTATTGATGAAGTGTCGGATTTTATAATGCATTGTCTTTTCTTTGTGTTTACCGTCTTAGGGCAGCCTTGGATACCCCAGAGCTAAAGGTGGATCTGGTAGAGGAGGATCAAGGAAAGAAGAAATTGCTTCTGCGAGGATCTTCCCACGATGAAAGTAAATTACGGCTGAGCTTCCGAGTGAGTGATTAACATGATGATATTATGTATATTTAATAATTATAGTTATTGCCCAAATGCATTCAATTCAATTTGAGCAGTTTATATCTTAGTTACTGTCGTTCTTTTAAAAGAATTTTTGAAATAAAATTATAGCATTTTCATTTACATAGCGCTTACCCATGATCTGCACCCAGTTCTAAGCGCTTCACAATACCACATGCATCCCTTGTATACAATGAAGCATACAACACATCAGACGATTTACGCAGCCTGTTAGGTGTGTATACAATTTATTGGACAAATAGAATGCAAGGAGGACCTTCCAATTTTACATGTCTGATAGGATATGAGGAAAGTTATTTCGAATTTCCTTTCTCAAGGGCGTTCCATCAGACCCAGCAGGGATTCTAACCTAAACACCATCATTGAAAGTGTATATCGTCTGTGTCATGCTCTAACCGCGTAACTGGATTTTGGGTTTTTGTCCAGGAGACTAAAAAAACTGTCTTATTTCCAAGTTTCCTTGTGTAAAACTTTTTTTTTGGTTCTTTTGATTAAACCAAATGTTGTTCTTTGTTCTTGTGACAAATTAATTTTGAAAATCTGTGTACT
>JAULCB010210071.1:0-14248 GCA_032358575.1 Dendronotus rufus
GATGATGATGATGATGATGATGATGATGATGATGATGATGATGATGATGGTGATGATGATGATGATGATGATGATGAGGATGATGATGATGATGATGATGATGAGGATGATGATGATGATGATGGTGATGATAATGATGACAACAAAGATGATGCTGAAAAGGAGAAGGGAGAGGGGGAGGAGGAAGACAATGAGATATTATTGTTAAGGAGGATGAGAAGGAGGAAAGGAGAAAGATAATGGTGGTTATGATTATAAACGATGACAGTAACAGCATTGGTAAATTTTAACACATCAAACATTAGGCAAGTGAAAATTGAAAAGCTTCTGAAAATAAAAATAACTGTTCACTTTCACACTTTCAAAATAAGCTTTTTCCGTTTTAACATTAACACGCCTTACGCCTTATTTATTCTAGCAATTCTTGCAGTCATTACAAGTTAAACAATTTTCCATATTATGCATAATGTGTAATTTTCACTTTAATCCTATCTCTTCTCTTCCATTCTTCCCTTCAGGTTTCCATACTCTGTCCATCAGCCCTAAGCCAGAGTGGCTCATCAGCATGGACATATCACAGTAAGTATATACAGTGGAAGTCGGCTTCAACGAGGTCGTCGGAACGTCGGGTATAACGAAAGGTCGCATACAGGGATTTCAACTGGCCTCATAGTCGACTTCTCATTGAATCCGGTGCCCACTGTATAGTATAACTCTTATAAGTTCTTACACTCATTGAATAGTTGTGACCGACAACACTTTCCGCTACTTTGCTTTAACTATAACCAAACAGTAGACTTTGGATTCCACACTTGAAAGTAATTTCTTATGAATGTTGCTAGTTTTGAGATGAACATTTTTTAAATATCTACTTTACCAGCTCTAACAGTGAACAGATGGGCCCCCTATCTTATTTTCCCTACCTTGATACATTATTATACTGATACAAGAATAACAGGGACTAACGGAGACTCGTGGCTGGAGAGTGTCCCTGACCAGTTCTTCTTCTGTTCCTTACCTTTGCATTCAAAGTATCATCTTGACATTTTCCAAGAATCTAAGATGTTTCAATGTTTTCTTTTTATTTATTTATTTCTCAATCAATTTACTTTTCTTACATTTCGGTGTAAGGTTTAAGCGTCATAAACAAACTTTTGCCACTGTTTTCTATCAAATTACTTCCTCTTTGCTTATCTACAAACTTGCATCCCTTCTTTTTTGATAATTTCTGTTATTACTTCCCGCCATTTTGATTTTTGGCCTACCTCTGGTTGAGTTCCCTTGCTGCTTACATTCTAATATTAATATTTGTTTTGGTATCCTACTTTCATTCATTCTGTTTACATGTCCAAACCACCAATATTAATATATTTTTCAACCTCGCAGCAACAAATTGACGGAGCTACCTGAGTGGTTGTCGGACTGTTTCTTCTTGGTACACCTGGACGTCAGCCACAACTTGTTGAAGGCTCTACCTGAAAGGTAGGACTGGTGAAAGTGGTGGTGGTGATAATAACGATAACAATAATGATAATAATGATAATAATGATAATAATGATAATAATGATAATAATGATAATAATGATAATAATGATAATAATGATATTAATGATAATAATGATAATAATAATTATAATAATAATAGTATTGATGTACACTTATTATAGTGCCCTCATATCCCAGGTAAACTAGGCTCTAGGCGCATAGGCTCATGATGATGGTGTTGGTGTTGGTGATGATGATGATGACGATGATGATTGTTTTTTATCAGTTATCTTAGACTATCATCTAAATCTCTTTATTTTTACCAGCTCTTTATGTGTTGTTGCCGTCTCACTCTTAACATAAACTAACAAAAGAGTACTGTACGGCTTTAGATAAATTCTTTCTTTCTTTCTTGATCAATTTACCTTTCATACCTTTCAGTGTACGGTTCTTTAAATAAATGTCATCATGCCAATTTTTCCAGGTTGTTCCGGGATGCTCCAAAGTTGAAGATTGTCAAGGCCAATCACAACCGCCTTATCATATTGCCGAGCCACATCAAGTCTGAGAATCTGGAGGAGCTTCACCTGCACCATAACCAGATACGACAACTGCCCTCGGAACTTTTCATCAAAGCCAAAAGGTAGGAGGTGGCTGGAAATACTATGATTATGATATCAAAATTATTCTACAGTGTAGATAAGTTATCTCATTTTTACATCTAAATCAAAGGCAACAATAAGTAGGTGACATAAAAATGTGTGTGGTTAGCAGTTGAGTAATGCGTCCAGTGTATTGCTCAAAGCGGCGCCATTCAATACTATTACCAACTACTACTCTTGAAGTAAATTCAATTTGTACATAAATTTTAGACATTGTATTTTGTCATTAATCGCAACTTGATGACCTTTTCCTTCTACCCCTTGTCGTCCCAGGTTGAGGTATCTGAACGTGACACGGAACAAGCTGTGTGACTTGCCACCTCCCAATGACAACGATTCTTTCAACAAACTGCAAGAACTGTATCTGTCCTTCAACCATTTGGGAAATTCCGCCTTGCTCAAAATTTGCTGCTTTCCCAGACTGAGAGTGCTTCACTTGGCCAGGAATAAGCTGTCCGTCATTGCTGAGATGTAAGAATCGATTGACATTTGTTCTTTATGATATTATGCTGATAAATGGACAGGCTGTATCAGTAATGGTTTTGTTAAGAATTTATTGAAATGAATAAAACTGAGCTTTATTTCGGATATGAATGGAATGTCTACACACATATCCATCTTAAAGAATTGACAAGGTGATACTTTTGGATATATAGTAATATATCATTGATATCCAAAAGTATCACCTTGTCAATTCTTTAGATATATATTTAAACTTTTGAAGAATATGTTGTTCTTAATATTATTGTGTGCTGATCATAAAAAGATACCTTTTCAATTAAAGATTTTTCATAATGTTTTGGGGCCTTTTTTTTGTGTGTGTAAGAAGAGTTTTAGTTTTCATTTCCCCCTTTCTATTATGTCTTTTTTGTGAAGCTAATATGGCTAGAATGGAAAAGAAAATATGAAAATGAATTCTTCTCCCTCCGCAGAGATTTGGAAAAGCTGGAACAGCTGACGGAAATTAACATTTCCTCCAACAACCTGACTTACCTCCCTTCCTCCCTGGGCCGCCATCCAAAGCTACAAATTCTCAGAACCAATTGCAACTTACTACAGGAGTTACCAAACTTTAAGAATTCTTCTGCTCTAAAGGTGAGCATTTCAGATCTGTAGGTCAAAAAAAGATTGAGTAGCTTATTCTTTTAACTACAGCAAGGATTATATTATAGGTGGATAAAAAATCTTCTACCTATATATAAATCAATAACCCACCCACCCTACCTGTATGAATACTTCTTTTAACTAAAAGCTGAAATTGTATCTTGTTTCTTATATTTCGTACTATTTTGCTCTCTTTATAGCTCACAAAAAATGAAAAAGTTGTGTATGAGTATGAGACAAAAATTGACGAGTCTTAGCGAAATTTGAATTTACCAGATTCAAAATTCGCCTCTCTAATCTTTTCTAAAGAACTATATGACTTTATTATTCCTCTTCCTTTTGAATCCATATTTCGACTATAAACCTTACACTACACCGAAAGTCACAAAAGGTAAATAATTGAAGAAAAAAAAGAAGAATTTGATTTACGTATAATCATTATCTCTTCAGGTGCTGGAAGTGAGCTCGAATCTCCTGGTCAATGTCAACATGGCCAATCTGATGGCCTCGCAGGTCTGCTTGCTGGACATCTCGGCCAACCCAAACATACTAGTCAAGACACATGAGCTGCAGACTTCCAAGTAAGGCAGGGGCTGCATAAAGATTTTTTTCTAAGTTCTTAAAGATTAAGATGATCAAACGGCTGCTAGAGAAGCTGTGGAGTAAATTAAAGCGATGTGAGTGAAAATGGAAAGGCTCTATGAGGGACAAGACGGTAAAATACTGGACGTTTCGGGTTACCCTTTTTCTCAACAGTCACTTAAAAATTATGATTAAGATAAGTGTTTGTTTGAAGGTTTACTGCACTATGATGACCTCTGAGGATCATATGAATATGAGTCAGTGTCGGTTAATCAAGATGGTGACGATATAAATGACTGATTTGACCACAAATTGTTCTTCTTTCCCATCATACAGGACCTCTAAACAGTTGTGTATGGTGGACATGCAAGGACAGAATCGATCTCTGGAAGATCTTCGCTCCGACAAGGAAGAACGATTGCAAGGACTGTGGCAAACAGGTCTCTCCCAGACTTCTGGCATCAGAAACAAGTAAGGAACGGTTATAAACTCAAAATCAGGAATAGGCCCATCTTGTTTTATAGTATTTGCACATAGATTTTCATTTATTGTGGTCTTCAAATTACTCTATTGAGTATTGCAATATTATAATACTTTGAGATAGGACTTCATGGGACAGGCGCTTTATAAATAAATAGATTTCATTATTATTATCATTATCCTCACTATCACTATCACCACCAGGTTGTGTGTGTCGAGTCTAAGCAAGCCTCACTTCAGTGACAAGGGCGAGGCGTTGTTCGGCATCTTTGACGGAGGTCGCAACGACACTGTGGCCGAGAGCCTGTGTGACATCATGCCAACCGTGCTCATGGAGGAGAGGGTGCAGAGCAAGAAGCCGGACGTCTTCCTCAAGTACAGCATCCTTCATGCCCACAGGTAACACGCAATGCTCTACGGCCTGTCAGGGGATTCATTTGACATTGTAAAGCGCTTAGAGCATGATGAAGATCGTGATATAGATATTTAAGAAAAATCTAAATTATCTAATGTATACTGTATACTACATAATATTATGCACTATCATTGCTCTCTTTCGTTATTGTGTCATGGTTGTTAGTGTTATCAGTTGTCACCATTATTCTCATTCATAAAAAATCATTCTTTCTTGTAATCTAATAAATTTGATCTAAATTTGATGATTGATCAGAAACCTGAAAACCCACGGCCAAAAGCTTGGTGCTACATCCGTCATTGCCTTCATCCATCAGGACGAAAAGGGGCAGACGGTTCTATCAGTGGCCAATGTGGGGGATGGACAGGTTCGTTTGGGATTTGTAGTTGTTGTTGTTGTAGTCACAGTGCGCTGATCGCCTGCTTGCCGTAGTTCCTGATCCATGATCCATAGTATTTCCCAGCTCTGTGTTTGGTCAAAGGTGGTTATTGGGGCATCTACCTCCTTCACCATTTAAGACTGAGTATGGAGCCGGGTGCTGACACTGCGAAAGAGATATATAAGGCATTGGATAACAAAACAAAACAAAACAAGTTGTAGTTTTATTCAACTCCTCAGAAGGTTCAATCGAAAATTAGTTGAATCGAATCATACAAGATAAACTAACAAACAATTGAATCAAACAGGGAGAGAGCTAAATAAAGAAAATTAATCTGCAATTATTTGACCAAATTCTGAATGAGATGCCAACATAAAAATTGTTATAAAATCCATAATTCACAATACATACAAATATAATGAAATCAAATAAACAATTATATTGTCACTCACTATTCTATTAGCAGACTGCATCTCTTTACTTCCTACTTCAATTCTATTTTCACCCAACATTCTTCTACTTCTATTCGCAGGCTGTCCTGTGTCGTCAGAGAAAGGCCGTGGTTCTATCCCGTTCCTTCGTTGTGTCCGAAGACAAAGAAGACACAGCCAGGGTCATCAGTGCTGGAGGAATCATCACAGAGGTACGAGGAACTAAACCCTCCTTTTTGGAGACAAATTATAGAATCCAACTTCATCTTTCCTTGTAACTTGATGGTAACCAGTAACCAGTAACAAATGGACCTACTTTAATTTTATGACTATGTATTAAAATTCATATTTCTGAATCTGTAATGTGCATGATGTGATTTGTATCATGATAATATTGTGCGCCTAGAGCTGTGTTTTATATGTAAACAGGAGTGTTATAATACAAAAAAAAAAAAATTATATCATTTCAGGATGGTCGAGTATCCGGCGTGACGTACAACACGCGTCTCCTGGGCAGCAGCTACCTGTACCCGTGTATTATCCCCGACCCACACGTGTCGTCAACTGTGTTGACGCCAGAAGACACGTTCTTCATCCTGGGCAGTCAGGGCCTGTGGCAGTACGTCAGTCATGAGGAAGCCGTCAGGGAAGTCAAGGTGAGAAAGAATGGCGCCGACAGCCTAGTGGTCAGCGTATCCGCCTAGAGATCGAAAGGTCCAGTGTTCGAGTCCTGACCTGGCCCAACGTTGATTCCTTGGGAAACAAGACTCTTTACATGATTTTTCTCATCCTATTGCGGGAGACGGATGTACAATTTTGGAGGTCCAACTCAAAGCGTTTCACAACACCACAATTTTTACTTCTTACTTTTTCCTAGCCTGCCCTTCTGTTTCTTGTTATCTTTCTTCTCTTGATACAAGCATACTAGTACTAGCAAGAAGATTTGTTTTACATGGTGCGGGAAGAGTTTTGAAGAGGTTGTTGGTTGGGGGGTCTACCTGCTTCATTTTCTTCTTCTTGAATCTACAATTATTGTAATTTGTTCCACTTGACTGAGTGGTCGGAAGGTGATCTTAGTGGGTTTTGCTTCCTTCTGGTTACTATCTAATATTTTAATACAAATTTTAGTCTTGTAATTGTCCGACTGTATGACCTAAAATATGCCTAAAGTGCGCTTACATAAATATTTTGTTTTTGTTTCGTTATCCTTTGCCTTGCCTTATACTTATACTGCTTTTGCAGTGTCGGCATGCATAAATATATATGTCATTTTTCTTCCTTTTTATATTAAGGATAAATAATATATTATTGTTAGTCGTATATATTATCGTGAATTTCTATCGCTATCTCACCAGGATGTGGCAGATCCCATCATCGCTGCCAAAAGGCTGCAGGATTTGGCTCAGGGCTACGGGTCTCGGGAGAACATGGCGGTGATGGTGGTTCGACTCACTCTCTCCAAGGATGAGCAGTCTAAAATGAGTGACCTCATCCGACATCAGAAATTAGCACAGAAAGAGCTGTTGAAGGTGAGTAAATGAATTGCGTGTTTATTTATTTTCTAAAGGAATTGATGGTATTTACATCCGGCAGTGTAATAATGTGTATACTTATTAATTCCGTTTCACATCAATTCTATCCTTCCTTCCTGACCTTATACTTATATATTCTCAAATATGAAAATATTCAGATTTCTTAGAGATTTTATTTATGTTACATTTTTTGCATCGTGGTTTTTTCTTCAGTTTTCTTGTTGTGTTTGTTTGTTTTTAGGAGGGGGGGGGGGGGGGGGGGGGGGCGGGTGGAGGAAAGATTTTGTTCTTGCTTTTTTGTGGGGTTTTTGGAAGGGGGAAGGGGGGTTTATTTCGTTTTGTTTTGTTTTCATTCTATTTTGGTTTGAAGTGGTTTTAACTTATTTCATTTTCACTATTAATTCCTTTCAGTTTTATTCAATTTTGTGGGAGGAAACGGGGAGCGTGGTTTATGAAAAGAAGTTGAAAGTTTAAACTTACCCTATAGTTTATCACTTTTAACATTAACATCATTATCATCTATCATTTTGTATTCTATGTGTAGCCTATATGTTGAAACCTTTTTATTTTTGGTGAAAGCTTGATAAAGAAAATAATTCAGTTATACAATTATTATAGAATTTTTCAATCTTTTTGTGGAGAAAAAATGCCCCCCAAAATAACATTGTCATCTCTTCTATACTCGATCTTCCACAGATTCTCAACCAAGAAGGCAACTTGCATCACCTCAGAGACGGTGTTCCCAAGGATGCCAAAATTGACGACATCATTTTCAACAAATCTGGCCATGTCAAAAAGCACAAGTCTAGTCGCAAACATCTCTCAGAGGCATCCTCGTCGGAAAAAAGTATCCCAAACAAAGAATCGCAGCCTGATGTTACGAGTGAAATTCAGCGCAGACAAGCACTGAAAGAGTTACAAAAAGCAACGTTCAATTGCAGTCCCAATGATACGTCAAACAGTGAATACGAGTCTACTCTGGAAAGAGACAAAGACAAAGATTGGACGGAGAAACATCTGTACACAAAAAAGGTTACCGCTGTGACTGAATTGCAAAGCAGAATAGTCCGAGACTTGAAGGCAAATGAAATGAGAAACATGTTTGAAAAGGAGCTGAAAAGTAGTGACAACGGTTCAGCCGCTAGCGATGATGACAGCGATATTTTTGTCATTGAAAATGACCCCACCGTCGGCAACTGGGCCCATTCGAGGAAGGTGAGAGGAGAAACCCCCAAACAGTGGCAGTCCCAGCTGAATGACAGAATAACGCAGGAGCTTCTAGACAAGGAACTCAAAACAGCAATCGAAGACACGGCTAATCCTATGTTCATGGTGGACAAAGGAACGGCGGTGAATAACTGGGTGACCGTTTCCAAAGAAAATGTTTTGAACAATGACACGTCAAAATCTCATAATACTTTTAACAACAAAATGACGCTATCGTCTAAAGATGTAGCTTTACCCACTAAAACCAGAGACGCCGCGGTGGACGGTAAACAAACTGAGAGAAAGAATCTCATTTCTTCGGAGCAATCGGATTTATCATTGCACAGCGACATCCTCCAAATGATGTCCAAATCTTCTCATTCTAAACTCGCCGGCTCTATTGAGAACTACGAGGACAACAGCTTGTCTCCCGGTGAATCTGTGAGTTCAATCGATTTACGACTTCACGAAGAAGCGGATGAAATCTACAGATTACGACACGTGCATAATTGGACGTTCACAAATCACGACAGTGTCAGGGATTTACCCGAACTAGATTCAAACGTCGAGGACATTTCTATCCAGAGACCTCTGTCCCCGGATTCTTTGATTTCATTGGACGATTATGTAAAACCTCCGATTACCAATGTGAATATCGATAGAGATGCCTTATTGTTTCACCAAATGCAGATGGCCAGAGCCCAAGCACATTCGGGAAGTAGCGCCAGTTTGGACACTGTGCAATCGGCACCTCTGCATCCCCGCACCAACAGCTTAAAGCCTTATGTCCGAACATCCTCTCACAGCATCGAAGTCTTGGTGAATATCGGACGGGACAATAAGGGCAGTCAGAAAGGAGGAAGTGGCCCGATTGCTTCGTTAAACCACGTCAGTCTTAATTTCAGTACTGGCAGTTCCAGCACCTTGACTAGTGATGACGATATCTTAGGCATTAACCAGTACGAAGTGAACGGGTCTAGGAGTTCTATGAAAGACAATAGCAATTGTACTACAGAAAAGCTTGAGTTTTTTGATAAAGTGAATCAGGATGTTAATAATAATCTAGACAGTGAGAGTGAGATGAACGGTAAAACTGGCAAGAGCAGCGAAAGTGCTGATCATGATGATGATGATGAAGATGATAGAGACACATTGGTTGGTGATGGTGATGATGTCGCCAATGACTTGGTGGATGTAGAAAATGGTGAACATGATGAGGATGATGATGATAAGTCTGATAGTGAGGAATCGATTGGAAATGTGTCCCTGGAAGATGGCTACGCAGCTTTTGAGTTTTTCCAGCGAGACAAGAACAGTAGCCCGAGTATGGTCAATGTTCTAGAAGATGACGAAGATATCTACCCTAGAACCGCTTTTGTAGGAAGCAAGTTGGAACAAGTGGAAGAAGGGGATGAAAAAATGGTTGACGATTACGATGATATTATTGACGAAGATGATGAAATGCATGACAAAAAAGAAGATCAGTTTAATCCTTACGAGGACGTTAATTTCAAACACGATCAAGAAGGCGGAAAAACAGTGGCTGTTTTCATGAACTCTGACCTGCCACCTGATGAAGAAGAAGAAGGTGAAGCAACGGTAAAGAGCAAGAACGTTCCTACGGCCACCGAAGGAAATATAGACAATCTCTATGCTAAAGTCAACAAGATAAAGATGAAAAAGTTGTTACTGGACGAGGCTGGCGAAGACAAGGAGAGAGACGGTCCGGGCAATCTTCCTATGAATGCCTTCCTGCCGAGCATCGTGTCCATTTCGTACCCTAAGTACTCCTCCAAAGAATCTTCCCTTGCCCAAGTCTTTGACAATGACAAAAAACATAATAATAATAAAAACAACGATGAAAGCGATGATGAAGATGACGACGATAATGAAGAAAAAGAAATATTCATCACCGCATCAGACTTCCTCAGTTACCAAGCGCATAAGACTAAGCTCAATAACGTCTCAGAGTCTCCAAACGCTACGCCTCGATCTCATGCCTCTGTTGTTAGAAATAATCCGCCCGTCAAACACTCTCTCTCAGTGCCAGCCCAAGTCAAGACAAGAGCCGCTCCTTCCCCGCCGTCGAATCATTTTCATTTTCAAACACCTGTTGCCGGAACCAGCGATAAAAACGGCAGCTCACCTGCCAAAGTACCAGCGTTTCGACAGTCATCCAGCCCCGCCTCATTCACATCGCCGCCCCAATCAAAATTGTCTCGTCCTCAACCGTATTCGTCAATGAATGGAAGGAACAACACTAACACCACCAACAAACCGAGTCATCAAGACACGACTACAAAACCGCTTTCAAATCAAAACTTTCACGAACTAAATTCATCCAACCACCACAATGTTCTTCAAAGCCACAAATCCACCAAGCACAAATCACCGCCACCACCGTTATCAACGGAACAAACCAACCCTGTTGTGCAATCTCCCCCACCCCGACCTGCGAGATCCATGTCTGTTCAATCGTCGCATCCTCGACCTTTCTCCCCGCCTCCACCTAGACCGGTTTTACCCCCACGACAGTCTCCTGTCTCTATAGCCCCCAAACCCACACCCATACACACACGCATCCCCACACACAACTCCTCCCCAACACCCCCTCCAAGACCTCCCAAACGAGTGACACGTCTTTTATCAACTGGCATCAAAGCCACCACTTCGTCAATAAAGCAAAACCAGCCAATAGACATGCAACCCGCGGCAAGAGAACTCTCCACTCAGAGAAGTGTCATCATTACTTACCTATGAATTTGGATGGTATTATTCAGTGGGAATGGTTGAATAGTTTCTAAGATGGATTCTATTTCTGGCCGTTTGTTCTGAGGTTCTTTTCAAATTACACTATGTACATATTATCTGTCTCTTTTGTTATCTCTGTCCAAATATGATAACTATAGTATGTATTCTCTGCTCGAGCAAACAAACAAACTATGTAACAACATGAAAGAAAAAAATGTATCCAGAATTGAGTCTTGATTGTCAACTATTTATTTCCATTTAATTAATAAAGCAAAAAGAGCAGTTTGGCATGAGAAGGACGAAGAGAGGAAAATGCTAGTATGTAGCTGTGTTCAGTGCATGTACAAGAATAGGATGTTTGGGAAATGTATAGATGGAGGAATTTGGATGTCCAATCAAAGTAGAGAGAGAGAGAGAGAGAGAAGTTTTTGTTTTGTTTTGTTATGTTATCCATTGCCTTATACTACCTATACGCTACTTTCGCAGTGTCGGCACCCAGCTCTGTGCTCAGTCTTAAATGGTGAATGGGGTAGTAAACAAAGAAATGCAAGTGGTCAGTAGATTACTTGCTGAGGAATATTTTGAACGACTGATTTTATATCAATTATTTATATTGTTGTTGTTGCTATCCTTTTTTTCTTCTTTTTTTTGTATCTTGCCTTGTTGAAGTTGTGATTTTGTTTCTTAAAATTGCTGTTGTTTTTTTTACCTGCTTTACATATTCCAGGAACTTTTATATTATCACTTGAATGAGACTGAGACAGGGCTTTTGAAATTAGATTTATACCCAATCTTTACTGTTAAGTTAATTCCTATACATCAAATTTAAAGAGATTGAATTCTCTCCCAACTGAGTCTGTTATCATTCTACATTCAAAGACACTGGGTGTAGCTATTTAGAAGGAAAGTCACTCAAAAGAAGTAAAAAAATCAATTGAGCCTAGCAGTCTTACATCGACGATATTGTCCATCATGAAAAAGCGTAAGCACAGTGCGTTTGAGGTTGATATTATTGGAAAAATAATTTTGAATCTTATTGCATCTTATCATATCTATCAATCTCTTCTTCTATCTTGTACATTAGCAAAACCAGAAAAGTTTTTTTTTCTTCTTTTTTTTCTAAATATTTGATGGCCTGCATGGTTAAAGGTGAAAATTTCATCAACTCAATTGTCTTCAAAACAGCTAGAGATACACATTTTGAGTTCTGAGACTGAGAGTTCTTTGACTTTGTATTCTTTTTTCATAAAATTAGATACGGTACCTATTTTTGGTTATCATCAAAATTTGATAAAGAAATCAATTTGATTACTTCAAAGAATACATACATAGGATAAGTTGGGATTTTCTTTTATGCAACTTGGAAATTGAAAGTCTATCCAAAGTTTTTTAATTTAAAACTTTAACTATATCAAAGATCCTGATTACCCTTAAAACTGGAAATTTTGAGCTTGAATTCTTTGAGTTTTCTCTAAATAATTGAATATGAATTTATCAAATTAAAAATTTAAGCTAACACTAACACATTGTGTGAATTATTAAATTTAAATCCAGTTTTTCAAATTTTTCATGTTTTTAAAACTAAAAACAATGTTAAACTGGAGATTTAAGGGTTTTACAAAGAACTAGAATCAGGCCTATCATATTCATAAACAGACATGTTAATCTTTTTTTCTTACTTCACAAAATAATGACATTGATTTACAAAAATCTTGAGAAATTGAGAATGCGTGAAATGAGATAATAAAAACACATCGCTATGTATGTATGATTAGTGCAGCGTATAAATGAGCAGTGCTGAAAGACGAAGCCTAGGGAAACAGATAAGAAGAAAAAACATATTTCGTCTTGAATTGATGCGTGTTCAGTGAACAGGAAACCTGCTCTACTTTGCTTGGATTTGATTTCATATTATATTCTCATCAGATGACGTAAAAAATGAAAGATTGTTTTGTTATATAACCTTGTTTGGTTGTTATCCAATGTGTATTAGTTGTTTTTTGTCGATTGGAACATCATCAGTCCATGTAATAGTAATAAGCAGATGTCATAATTCTATACGCCGTGTTTTATACTACTGGTTAGATCATTATGAATTAGAAATTATA
Organism: Dendronotus rufus; assembly: GCA_032358575.1. Lineage (NCBI taxonomy): Eukaryota > Metazoa > Mollusca > Gastropoda > Nudibranchia > Dendronotidae > Dendronotus > Dendronotus rufus. The sequence goes on from JAULCB010210071.1 coordinate 13,136, forward strand.
TAAATCATATTTCAATGTATTTTAAATCAAATTCATAATTACGGTAATCCATTTTGTAAGCCTCCATTCCATGAAACAAGTGATGTACTACATATCATCATCACCATACGTCTATACTGTTCAAATTGTTGCTGAATAATACTACTGCTGAACAATGTACCAATATACGACGGTTGTTACAATTCCTATCTCTATAGAACTGATGTCGTCACATGAGATTAAAAAGGTTCTATCGCAACAGATGAATAGAGGGCTGATAGTATAGAACCTTTTTAATTTCATGCAACGGCGATGTTAAGAACTATCTGCAATTAAATGCTTACGGTCAAACTTGAAATCCACTGCTTCCTGCCCCGCCTAAAAGAAATGTTGAAAATTGATTGTTGTTATTCGAACAAATCGACGCATATTATTATTATTATTATTATTACTATCACACAAAATGTACAATTAAGCTCATGTTTATGAAAGATGAAAAATGTGGAAATCAGTCCATTGTTTTTAACTTTAGTTGTGTGCATCTTTATCATTATTGTTGTTCATTTTTATCATCATACCGAAAAGAATTGAACAATACCAGAGTCAATAGTATACAAATTGTTTCAATAGGGGCCTAGGCCTATATTGTTTTGAAAATTTAAATTGAAAGTAAAATGTGAAGAAAAAAATGTTTGTGTGTGAAGAAAGCTTTAACTAACTGATTCATCAGCTAACATTTGGATAGTTTTTTATTACCCTTGAATTAATCAAACTGTATACAGGATGCTTGGTATTTTGTATATTAAAATGAGTTTCAGCAAATTAAATTAAATTTTGACGCTTTCAGTATGATTTCTTAGAAGTAAAGAGTGAGAAAGAGCGAGAGATTGAAAAAAAATGATTTCCCATCTTCGTCTTTCAGAGAATTTTATACCACAGAATATTTCTTTCATGCTTTGATTTCAACAATATTTATACGTTTAAATGTATTATTATTGTATGGAATATTATAAATATATATTATATTGTGTACTATGCATAAATAAATCTTGCATAAAACTAAATGAATCGTTTTGATTGGAATGCGGTGAGTGGTTTTATTTCTTTGCAGCCGGGGTGGGGGGGGGGGGAAAC
>JAULCB010210293.1:0-14244 GCA_032358575.1 Dendronotus rufus
GGCGGAGGTAATCGGGGAATCATAGCAAATATCTTATTGACGGAAAACCGGCAATTGTCCGAAGATTTACGGGTCTGAAATCAATATGAATAATTAACAGGTTTACCTTGAAACTCCCAATAGAAAGGAGAATGTTCTTTTTGGGTATCTGAAATCCTGTGCTCAGTAGAGCTTTGAGATAGGCTTCATATCGATTCTCTCCATATCCTGCAACCTCTCCTGTGCTTGCCATCTCGACTCCTAACAAAACATCAGCTCCTTGGAGGCGGGAGAAGGAAAATACTGGCACCTGTAGAGAAAAACATATTTTATCAATCCTCAATAAGAACTAAAATGTTAACACAGTGATTATCTTTGCCCCCATTGATTACCGATGTATAAATCACACGCAATGTGGAAATCAAGAATGTACAGTTTTGATTTCCTAAGAAATATCAAGTTGATAATCACTGCTTTAACAAAGGAGCAAATTGGTAAGAGCTGTCTTCCCTCTTAAGAAAATCTTTTAACCCATGTCCTGCAAGGGATGGTAAAAACAGCGCACTAAAATACACCATATGCTTTGTGGCAATAAAACCCATTGCATCATAGAATTTTTGCATGGAAAAACAACACCTCCAAAGCACAATAACATTACACTTGACGCACGGCAAATGCGCACATAACACCTGTGTAGTCTCAAAATGGTGAGCAGACTGCAAGCACTAAGCTAAAGTAGGATACCAGCTGTTTTATAGACTCCCTATTACGGCGTACTGCGGCTTGAAACAACCCATCCTAGAGACGTTTACCTTCACTGCCACTTTGCCACAGCCATACATGACATTCACAGGCTCTGGATTTTCCCCCATCATCGCTTGGGTTGCCATTGCAACAAAGTCGTGTCCCAAGGCTTTTGACACGAATGGAAATGAGCGGGAAACACGCACATTGCATTCTATCACTTTCAAATGATTGTCCTGAAATATAAGAACCGTAAAAAGAAAACCTTAAAGTAGCCTAATCTCAAATCATATCTACAATTCATTACATTTCTCTGTGATCTACATCATTTTTTACACACCTTTTTTTCAGCGTGACTACTATATATTGAAAAATGCTGTCATTCTCATACATTACAGAAAAAATTCATTTCCCTTTTCAATCTAGTGATCTTTTAAATCTCGATCAAAACATGATATTGTGGCTTTATTCTGCGGCTGACATGCAGGTTCTCCCAAAGCGACCCCAAAATGACAATGTGCCCTTTGGGATCTATGAAGGCAAATTTCATCTTTCTTTCTTTTTTAAATATCTTTTCATAACAACAGAACACTTTTCAAATCACATACAGGGCATAACTTGAAGCCATGTATCAAAAGTTATAACCTATCCTAAAATAGGCTTAAAACATATATCCAGATGGTTGATAAAATGAAATAAATAAGACTTCAGCTGTTTTCAATGCTTGACAAAATTAACTTCATTGAATGTGAACATGATTAATCAAAAAATAAATTGTCAACTTAAAAACAGACACAGCAGCTTTAAAATCTACTTCTAAAATCAAATTTACCTTAGCAATCAATTGCAAGTTGAAAGGTCCAGTAACATCTAAAGCATGTCCTATGGCACAAACGATGGCTCTGATTTTCAGCAGCGTCTCTTCATTCAAATCCTGTGGCGGAGTGACAAGAGTGGCATCCCCTGAGTGCACCCCGGCATTTTCAACATGTTCTGACACAGCCATACACACAACCTCTCCATCATCAGCAACGGCATCTACATCAATTTCCTGTTATAAAAATGGTCAATAAATTCAATCGCTTTCCTTTCAGTTTCTATAAATTAAAATGTATAAATAATCTGCTCTCCAATAGTGACCATGCCATAGAAAAATGCTTAAGAGTAATGAGGCGTGCTTATTCGGGTACTTTTTAGTGTCTGCAACGGATGCCTGAAACTGTGTCAACGAACATTACCGTCAGTTTTTGTTCTAAATCTACACTGGACCAGAATAATTACCATGAGTGTCTTCATTAGGCACATCAATCATCCAAGATAAAGTGTCTGTTTAAAGAACATTTAATCATTCCACCAGTTCTACTTCCCAATGACCAAATTCCTGCATTTTCCCCAACCAATTGTGACTTTTGTCGATAAATGATAAAGAGAGTCCTATATTTTTTGTCACCATATATCCAAACCATTAACCTTTTCTTAGAGAATTTCATTCTGTACAGAATCTTATATGTCCTACCTTTGCATCCAAAATGAACTTGGAGATAACAATGGGGTGTTCTTTAGAGACGGCAGTAGCTTGGGTCAGGAAGTTGTCCAAGTCGGCTGGTGACATGGTAACATTCATGGCCGCTCCACTCAGGACATAGGACGGCCTAATCAAGCACGGGTAGCCCACACTCTCACAAAACTCTCTGGCAGACTTGAAGCAGAAAGAACAGATGACTTACTTTAAAATGTTACTGCTGCCTTCGTGTTGCCTCTCATTTATGTGTAAAAATAAGCATTCCTACACTGCAGATACGGAATGATAAGTTCACGTTTAAATGGCAGTATCATCATTATCCTTATGAAGCAGAATACAAATAATGAGATTCATCCAATACTTGATCATATTTGAGACGCAATGTTTTTACTACTATTCTCACCTCATAAGTAGAGAGTTCCTTCCACCTGGGTTGGTTGATGCCAAGATTATCCAACAGTCTGGAAAATTTGAACCTGTTCTCAGCATTATCAATGCCGTCTGGAGAAGTGCCTAAAATAACAGCCTGGTAAAGATAAATCAAATTGAAAGGTGTAAATACTTATATTCCACAGGGATAGTTATAATAAATGAGATAGAATGATATTGTAATCTGAAAAACATATTTCCTTACGCTTGCCCAAGACAGACATAATTGGTGTTCCTCGTTGTCGACCTTATGTGTTGTTAAAAACACTACAGAGGATTAGTAAGCAAGTAGGATGACCAATAAAATGTTACTATGCAAATGAAGGTAATGATATCTTCTAAGAAATAACAAATGATAAATTCGCTTTCCAGGTTTACAGTTGAAAAATGAAATACCATATTACAAAAAGAAAGAAAGAAACAACTTAGATCAGCACAAAAGGAAACTTTCTTTACATTACATATTTTTTCACTTGAAGTTTGAAGATCAATATATTACAATAACTTTAACAAGTCTTTAGTGTAAATAAAAAATAAATTAGTGAAATAACAAAATACAGCTTACCTGTTGCCTGTGCAGGTCCATGGCAATGTTATTTGGCAACTGCCCACCCATTGATAGAATAATGCCAGCCGGATTCTCCAGATTGTAGATGTCCATTACACTCTAATAAGATCCATGACAAAACAGGCATTGATATTTAATGACATTACAACTGCACAATATGTTAATCAAATGAAAAGTAATTTGACACTACCATTATTCGGAAGAGGAAAATTAAGTGAAGTGCAAAGAGTCGGGTCAGCCTGAAACAATTTCAGTGTTTAAATAAAGGAACTTTTAGGTTGTCCTTCATCTAATCTTGTCTAACTAGGACAGACAAAAGTCTCTATTAGAAAGCACTCTTGTTCATTTATTTCCATTAAATCAATAGAAAGATTAAATGTCGGCAAAAACAATTACCTCAAATGATATTTCATCAAAGTACAATCGATCACACATGTCATAGTCAGTGCTAACAGTTTCAGGGTTGCAGTTCACCATGATAGTCTTGTGGCCCATCTATAAATAAATGGATAAATGCAATAAAATTATTTGCACACGAAGGAAACAAAATTGACAATTCAAAAACTCTAAAGATAGCAAAAACAATAGCACAACATCATTATCATAGCAGACCTGTAAATGACCCATCACAAAATTGTCGGAAAATTTTCAAAAACATGCAATGCAAAAATACCCTGAAAAAACTTCAGTTAAGACACAGCAAGCACGTTTATTTAAAGTCTAATCCTTCAAACAACCAAAAACTACAATAATAATAATAAGCTTATGTTAATGCTAAATAATAGTCTACTCACAGTTTTTTACATCACGGCTCAATTGTTCTTAAATCAGATCCACGATCAATATCGAATTCAAAATGTCCGCCAACAATTGTGTGAAAATGAAAGCACTAAGCACAGGAAGGAATGCCGTCCACTACACATTGACTTCTACCTCGTTTCACTAGCAATTCACAGAATATAATAATTTCGAATTCTTCCATCTCCACAAATGCCCGATACAACAAATAAATCATTGGCAAGCATAAAATCAAATCATTTTTTCTAAAGAAACATAATAATATCCGGTAGGAAAAATAACATGCGCGGAGGAAAGTAAATCCACTAAGCCAGTGGATCGTCAAGTCTCTTATTAGTTAAGAGCTACGATGTCGGAGCGAATAAAAATAAAAATAAAAGATTGATTCTTTCTGCGAATCGGGAAATCATAGCAAATATTATTGACGGAAAACCGGCAATTGTCTGAAGATTTACGGGTCTGTCATAGTGATTGCATGCTAGAGAGAATATAAACAAACAAAGATAACTTGAATTCCAGTAAACGGACTGCCAGATTTTGCATCATTAATCCAGCATGCAAATTCAATCGAAAACCTTCTCTTTCAGCAGCAAAGTTAGATTGTCAAGTACTTTGTGAAGTGAGGGAAAAATTGTGGCCAGTCTTTCAAAGGATCAATATCTGAAACTAGGATTTTAACCTGGGATCTTCTCATCACCTTGCAGACAGCTAACCACTCAGCTACCAACAACACTCGTACAAATAGAACCATCCTAGCAGTAACTCAAAAGTTGGAATGACAAGGAAGAGTAAAAGGGAAAACCCATCTTTAGTTTAACACTGAGGAATTCAAATCTCATGAAATTTACTTACATCCCTTAAAGTCCGTATGCAGTTGACAGCACACCAGTCAAACTCGACACTACTTCCAATGCGGTAGACACCAGAGCCTAACACCATGACGTACTCGCCGGGGAAGGAAATGTCGTGTTCAATGCTACTGTAGGTCAAGTAAAGGTAGTTGGTGCTGGCTGGCCATTCAGCTGCTACAGTGTCAATTTGACGCACCCATGGAATAACTCCATGGTCATAACGATGTTTGCGTATGACTAGCTCAGTGCTGAAAACCATTAAAAACAAAGTGTTTAAAAAAAGGAAAAGAAAATATCTGAAAAATAAAATTGATAAAATCTTTCATCTTTTTTCGGGCGGATTAGATGTTACAATTCCAATTTGATAATGACTGTAGTTCATTACCATATGCAAAACTAAAGATATAGAGACTTGGGCAGGGCAAGTTTCAAAATTTGAATTATAGCCACAAAACAAAGCCGTTATAATATCACCGCTGCTAGGATTCAAAACGTGGATATCCGGAAAAAAAACTCTGGGGCAAGTTTGTTACCCAAGACCACAATGTTTTCAAAAAAGAAAAGAAAGACAAATACCTATGAGCTGCCCGTGCAATTTGCTGATCACTACATCCAAGTTGTTTGGCAGACAGAAGCAATTCCATTGGTATTTCAGTCGGCTGATAAAGCAAGTTTCAAAGAAGGGAAAATTAGTAACTTGTTTAAGTAATTTGTTTCATGACAAAAATATGTATAATTCTTATATAGTGCCATATCTGTATTAAAATTTCTTATCTATATTCTATAAGTAAAAAGCAATCAAATACTTATAAAACTTAGCAGCAATTAAATGTTCAAATTAGTAATCCAACACTTACTTTTCCTCTGAAAGATTCAAGCTCTACCAGTTTATCAGTGACATTTTTGAATTTGTACAAAAACCATCTGTCAATCTTTGTCAGCTCATACAGTCTTTCAATTGACCAGTTCTCTTTCAAAGCAGCAGCCAATACAAATATCCGCTTGTCTGTTGGGTGTTGCAATTCCTAGAAAAGATGATATAAAAAGGTAGTTAACTGTTAATCTAAAGTGTCAAAAGGTTATTAGTTTAATGTCGATTTCAACACAATCTAGGTTCATTTCAAGCAGCAGCACTGTTTTAAATCTGTCTGTGACAGGACTTGACACTATATGGTCAGGGCCTTTTAAAAACTCTGGTTCTATCGGATTCTACCAACAGCAACATAAGACCAACAAAGCTAAGAGGGGAAACAGTGATACATTATCTATTTTCTAAGAACAAAAAACATCCTTTTTTCCCTCAAGGGGTTTTGATTAAATTCAAGTGAAAAAACATTCTTTGTCAAGGTTTAATATGGTTAATACCTGTTCACATGGCTTTTGTTCACTAGTCTCAAACCCTAGGGCAGATTCATCCATCATGCGCAAAGCTTTTTGGAAAGCTTCCTCAAATTTCCTTCCAATGGCCATGACCTCTCCAACACTCTTCATTGAGCTCCCGATCTGTAAATCAATAAGAAGCAATCATATTCATCAATAACCACATTACGTTTAAAAAAACATAATCTTTTAAAATCAATATATTCCATACTCTTTTTTTACCAAATATTATTGAAATTCTTATCCTTCTTTGATAATAAGATATCTAATGTGAATATGAATTTAGCAAGTTTGGTTTTAAAAAAACCTCTAAATCAAGAATTTCCATCAATTCATCAGTAAGAATTTATAAAACCAACCTTAGTTGAGACACGAGAAAACTTCCTCAAATCCCATCTGGGAATCTTGACCACGCAATAATCCAAACTAGGTTCAAAACAGGCTGTTGTTTCTCCGGTTACAGAATTTCTCAGTGAGGAAAGAGGTTTGCCCAACGCCAGTTTTGCTGCAATATAAGCTAATGGATATCCAGTGGCTTTGCTTGCAAGGGCAGAAGAACGTGAAAGTCTGGCATTGACCTCAATGATGTAGTACTGAAATATAAGAAATCAACGTAAACGAATCATTATATTTTCAAATAACTAGAAGAAAAAATATACATTGCCATCTATTGTGTCAAAACATTGTATTCCATATCTTCAAAACAAGTACAGGCAACGAGTAAGAATAAAACAAGTACGAATGTCACAAATTCAAATTATGAACTTTTAATATAATGAGAACCTAAATCTAATCGAAATATTTTTCAATATATATTCATACATACATACATACCTGCTGTGAAAATGGATTGAGAGCGTACTGAATGTTGCATTCTCCGACAATACCAAGATGTCTGATGACTTTGATGGCAGTGGTACGAAGCATGTTGTACTCAGCATTAGTCAGCGTCTGACTGGGTGCTACGACAATACTCTCACCAGTATGAATACCAAGAGGGTCGACATTTTCCATGTTACAAACCTGAAAACATCAATTTTAGAAATGGATCACTTTCAACCATGCATCATAAAATTTAGTGTAAATAAAAATTGAACAGTAGCATTTACTACTAAACTGTGTTTATCATTAGAAAAATTGCCACGCTTCAATCAATTTTGATGATGAATCACAAGCAAGATCTTATGAATTGCTATTCTTTTCTAGCATATATATACTCTCAGATGATGCAGGTATTTCCAAACAAGATTTTATGAATTGCTATTCAGTTTTCTAGCATATATATACTCTCAGATGATGCAGGTATTTCCGAAGAAATTATGCTTTCATTAATATGCATGAGGTATTAATCTTTAAAATACTCACAGTGATGCAGTTGTCATAAGCATCCCTGACCACTTCATATTCTACTTCTTTCCATCCTTTCAAAGATTTGTCAACCAGTACTTGAGAGGTGTGAGCAAAGGCATGAGTCACAAGGACCATCAATTCTTCTTTGTTATCCGCAAAGCCCGACCCAAGGCCTCCCAAGGCAAAAGCTGCCCGGATTAAGACAGGATAACCTATTCTTTCAGCAGCTTGCATTGCCTGAAAAATATATAAAAAGGCCTTTGTTCATACTTTGGACTTTAGAAGAACATTACATGCTGAGGAACAGCTTCAAATATAAAAAAATAGTTTCACATATAGAATAAATTTGGTGTATATTATTTGAATTCAAGATGAACACAAAATCTAAAGCAAAGATTATACGACAGGCATGCTATAATTGTATTCAATTCCGTAGAACAATCACTTCAATAAATTAAATCACTATTGCATCTAAAAGTATAACAAAAATATGATAACAATACATTTTTCACTCCCTTGAAATTTGCTAGAGAGATGGTTATCTATATATTATCTTTATAAATAAATAAAGGAAGAAAAATTGTCTCCAAAAAATCAGCGTGGCCAGGAATCTTTGGGATGCCGGTCCAATATGCACAGCCAGTACACTACCGTCCACTGATAATCTAGAGACAATTTAACCTTATGAACCTAGTTAGACGGGGGTGTGTCATCACCCACGCTATTTGCAGTCTCTAGGCGTTCACGTGCGATTCGTGACCTCTTCAGTGCGTTTACCTAAAGTGAGTTGCCTTTATATATTCATATCATATGCTTAGTTATCTCTAAGAGAAAAATTTAATTTTTTCAATTATGATAATGCACATTATGCAAAGAAAACATTACCTGTTCATTTGTGTAAGCAGCTTCACTTGGAGCTATGTGTTCAGATATTTCTGCCATCTTTTCAGAAAATATTTTCCGGTCTTCAGTCCATTCAATGGATTCCACTGGAGTTCCCAGTACTTTAACTCCATATTTTTCAAGCACACCATCTTTAGTCAAGGCAACCCCACAGTTTAAGGCTGTTTGACCCCCAAAAGTCAAAAGGATGCCACCAGGACGTTCTGCTTGGATAACCTAAAAATTTAAGAAAGTAAAAAAAAAATTTCAGCTACTGACACTGACATTTGATTTACAAAATGTTTTCATCAATTTATAAAACTCTTCTTGGAACAAATCGGTACATGACCATCGATATTATTCTAAATCAATATTTGTTTTTTCTTCTTCTTTCGCATCTAACTTTAATTCTTCCGAGATTGAAATTTCAAGAAAGACTTGTTTATACTCTGTCTCATTCTGATGACTAAAACATAATTTTTAAACTTCTTGTTTCAGTATGAAATATAAATGACATTCTTAATAATAGTAAATAAAAACAAAGTGGAAAGAAAACAAAATGTATTCACTTGTGTGACGTAATCAGGAGTGATAGGCAGGAAGTAGATCTTGTCTGCCAGTCCCTGTGATGTCTGAACTGTAGCAATGTTGGGATTGATCAATATAGTCCTGATGTTTTCTTCTCTCAATGCTTTGATGGCCTATAGCAAAATAAAAAAGGTACAATGTCATATATCAGAAAAAAAATACAAGTAATGTTATCTGCTATAGGTATTACAACTAAATAATTTTCAAACTTTGTAGTTTTACAACAATTTTACATAGAAAGGTTATATCAAATGCAAGACTGTATCACAATCATCTCCATTAGGACTTGAACCCACATAGCTAAGTCAATCCATAAAACTCGTCCTTGTCTGGATTCAAAACCTGGATATCTGTGTGTTGGAAAAGTTTATTATCTCCTGACCAGAATGACGCCAAATGTATTTCTTTTAAAATGTTGATAATATTCAATATTTCATCCATTTTCAATTCCTGTCAGCTTTTAATCATGGCTGGGTTTTTTATAGCTGATAGGAGACAAAATATGATAAGGGGAAGCATTACTTACTGAAATGAATTTTAATGGAAACATTAGTACATTTATTCTTATCATCAATTGTACCTGAGATCCTGAATAGTCAAACTCTCCTGCCTGTCCTATGGAAAGGCCACCAGAACCAAGGATGAGAATTTTCTTTGGGATGGACAAGTCTTTTGGCACTTCGGGTATTCCGTTTGGACACAGATATTTCTGGATTCTTTCTCTCAGGCTTGGTCTTAAATGAAACGATATCACTGCACACTATTAGAAACAGAGCATCCAAATCATTCATTACATAAATCCACAATTTTTCAAAATTTGAAGTTTTTCACTTATCTCAAGTTATATCACTTATTACAGAGAATTAAGTAGAATCTTCCCCAAAAATGTAAGTCGTGCACAGACCATAAGGCCCAAAACACCCACAACTTTGGAAAAAAATATTGAATATTTCTTAAATTTAATGATATGTAATTTGCCATTACTTTAACTTTATTGGCTTAACTATTTCTGTATCAAATGATGTGGCAAGCTTTTTGTTAAATCCAAAAGCTCTGAACATTTGAAATAGATACTTTTGGTCTTTTGCTCAAAAGGTCAGGTAATTTTTAAGAATTTCATTATTCGCTTCATTAAAAAAAAAGGAAATAATTATTGTAAATCATTACCCCTGTGTTCCCAGCTTGTGAGCTCGCACTTGGTCAAGAAATACATCAAAAAGAATTTCTAAATCTTGAGGTCCTGCACAGTTTTCTGGGTGAAACTGAACGCTGAAAATCGGTCTCTCTTCATGAACAATTCCTTCATTGGTTTTGTCATTGGCATTTGTGAATAACTTCTTCCATCCTTTAGGAAGAGTTTTAGTATCCACAGCAAACCCATGATTTTGACTGGTGATGTAACAACGAATGCTGTCTTCATACAGGCAAGGTTGGTTATGGCCTCTGTTTCCATACCTAAGGACAGGAGAGAAAGTACCAGAAAAGATACAATGACACATATTCCAAGCTTGTTAAAAAAATGTTAAGTCAATTGCTCAAATAAATAATTTGTTTCGATCAAAAAGTAAAAATTAAACAAAGAATGACCCACATATATTTTCAAAACACTTACTTCATTTTGTAGGTAGATGCCCCAATAGCAAGAGAGAGCAACTGATGTCCCAAACAAATCCCAAATACAGGTTTACAGTCTGGCTTGCTGGTGACATCACGGAGATTAGATATTGTCTTTGCACACATGGTAGGGTCTCCTGGTCCATTACTTATAAAAATGCCATCATAATCTGAAATGGGCAACAACAAAAATAACTGTGATTAGGATGAAATTAGTTGTCTTCCATCAAGATTGTTTCAAATAGAAGAGGGAAAAAACCCATCATTAATCTAAAGATATAGTTCAGAGAAATATGGGAATCATGATTCAATAATTACATTACAATATACTCTCTCTCTCTCTCTCCAACAAACATGCAGAGAAAATTCATCTTCCTGCTACTTTGACATAGCTGTAGCTATTCAAGTGATGAAGACAAAACAAAATAGCTGTAAGTATATATATACCGGTACCTTTGCTGTTAATGGGATGATCCCAGGGTACAACAGTAACAGATGCACCTCTAGCGCAGAAACAACGGATTTGATTGTACTTCAACCCACAATCAACAACAATTATTTTCAGTTCTCCTTTGGGATTGAATGTGACAGGAGCCTGTGGAAATATCAATTCAAAAGATAAAAAACAGTGACAACAAACACTTCACTATATTATTGTCAATAATGAGATTACGAAAAAAAAATTGAACTGAGACATTCATAATAATAATAATAATGAAAATTTGTAGTCCATTATCCATATCAATGATCAATGCGCTTCACATTTTTCAAAAAAATTATAATAATACTAATAGTAGTGTACATTTATGTTTCGCCATGCACCCCTTTATATTGTTTAACAAACAAACAAAAATGTTGTTCATAAACAAAGATACATATACAACACTGATATTCTTTTATAAAATCAAATGTTTACCTTGGAAGACACCTCTGCAACGAGATTAGATTTATCTGGGTTAATGAAGTCAACAGTTTTAGGGTCCGTTTTCCCCACTATGAGCTGGAAAAAAATATATAAACACAGTGAACTAATACATAACTGCTGATAAAGAAAATCAAAATCTATATCAATATCAGTATCAATATTTTGACAGCATGCAATAATACAGCTGAAAATCATTTCTCAATTTCTCTTAGAAGCCTATCCTCAATTATTAGTATTGAACGTACCACATAAAGCAATGTGTAGTGGAAACCACATTACACCAGATACACATTATTGGATTATAATTATAATTCATTAGGCGAAGTGAAGATACAACTCGTTGAACGAGAGCTGATTGCGTGGAAAACTCTGTCTCGTATCTTGCGTGCATGCGTATCACCAATGTTTAACACCCCATTGGGGTCAAATTGAAAATAGCGAACGGACATCGGTGCCGGTCGGGGGCCCTCGAAACTACTGTGCAACCTTTAATTCAAGTGTATTATATTATTATGAATAAATTGATAATAAATGATGTTTTTTAAATTATTATCTACCTGTACAGACAGGTGCGCATTGCGCATGCTCACGAGATGTAATTCATCGGCCTTCATTAGGCTTAACCTAAAAGTTCAACAAAATAGATGAAAAAATAAATTACCTTTCCAAGCATTGTCCCCTTTTCTCTTATTTTCTTCGTAAGCGCTCTTGTGTCAATACCTGAAAAAAATTCAACAAATTGAGTCAGTACATAATGAATCAAATCCCTGACTGCACCAAATAACAACCAAATTCATTAATCTATTCTCATTGCTAGTCTCATTAGTGGGGAAAAAAACTATAAATGCAACTCACCTTTAATACCAGGTACTTTTTGCTCTTTCATCCACGTTGATAGAGACCTCACCCCACCCCAGTGACTGTACTGTTCTGTGAGATCTCCAACCACAAGTGCTGCAGCATGAATCTTGTTTGATTCAAACCAACGTGGCAGTCCCCACTCATCTTTTGCATCATCTCCAACTCCATAATTTCCAATCAAGGGATACGTAAGAACCAATAGTTGTCGATGATAAGATGGGTCTGTCAGAGACTCGGGATAACCGACCATTCCTGTTTGAAAAACTGGAGAAAAAAAATTTCTTTTAATTACAAATTAATTAATTTGGCAATACAAGCAACTTGATAGGTATCTAGACTAGGTAGACAACAGAAACTAGAGAAAAATACACATCATCGCAACTAAATCTATCATCATCAATAGAACTTCAACAACACCAAAATTATTTCATCTAAAAGATAGCTATGTATCAACAATGGGAAAATTACAACAAAAACCAAACAATAACGAAATATTTCTTCTATCACCATCGCTGAATTTTCAACAACAAAACAACTAGTCTACAGCCAATGTTACTGACCGTACCACCACTAATAATTTTTTTCCCCTATATTTACACATAGAATGTTCACCTGATTTATTTATTTTGTTTTACAAGCAAAGTGGTTATTTGCAGTACTTTTTCGCCAGATTGGTATTTTCTAAAGGGTTTTTGTTCGAAATATATGCAACAAATTATCTGGCCAAGAAATTTGAATGGCGGCCGGGACAGCAATTGTATAGGAGTGCTACTGCAAATAACACTCTAGATTGTTTGCAGTACTACTGCAAATAACGCAGCCTTTATTTTATTGTCAGGAATAGGCAAAAATTTAAATACTATATCTAGTATAGAACAGTAATCAGTATTTCAATATTTTACTTGCATTTAAGTTAAAATGGAGAAAAAAAGTTGTTGGAATTAATTTGTCTTACCAACTTCTCCAGGTACATTGATTTGCGCTCCAAAAGAGAATCCACGAAAGACTGTGCCATCTTCCAGATGCAGAAAAGCTTCACACTCCTCCGTCATTTTGGACTTTTTTTCCGCGTCGCAACACGTGCAAATTTAAATCCAATGAATTGCAAAAAGTAAACAAAAATAGTATTCCTAATGAGTAGGAACGTAAAGAGAAAACTTTTCTGATCAAAATCAAATCAAAGAAACTTTAAAGTGATGATAACTGAAGCCTTAACAAATATTTGACTTGGGAGCGTTGGCATAAAATGGTTAGCAGACATGCATGATGTCCGCCATTGCGGGCTGCGTGCGGGTATCGAGGGGAATACCTCTGATTATAATTTTAATAAAAATCGATTACGTTTTTTTCGGGGTTAAAAGATTTTTCACGTGTCTTGAAATGTGGTAATGGGGGAAAAAATATGTAAAGCTGACATCAAACAAATGAATAAGAAAGTATAATCTTTAAACACAGAAAGCCGTTGCGTCAACGAACCAATTCTCTTTCAAAAAATAGTTTGAACAAAGAGAAACTTAGTAGGTAGTCGATCCTCTAATATCTAATGCCATAGCAAAGATATATATAGTCCCCAAGCCAGCCAGTACAGTGGAGCTCGGTTACAACGGGGTCGAGGCAGAGTGGACTTGAGTGCACTAGATAACTAGGGGAGGTACCTATACCATACTGAAGAAATTATTGAGAAGCTTGAACAGTTGCCAGAACTTTGGATGGCTTTGTAAGCTGCCTTTTTCTCCTACCATTGTTTTTAACA
>JAULCB010210404.1:0-14230 GCA_032358575.1 Dendronotus rufus
GGACAACAACACTCTTTTAGTCGCCTTGTACGACACGCAGTAAGCACACGTTGGGTCTATTCTTGCATCCTCCCTGGACCCCACAATGCATATCTTGCAAATAAAATCTGTCATGTCGATTATGCAAACGATAAAATACCAATAGTGTACACATTGTGGTACAGTGGCAACAACGAGAACAAAGAGCCAGCCTTATATTTATCATCTTCTTCATTGAATCCAAGGTGTTTTTTTTAGTGTCGTCATGTAAAGATAAACCCCCAGGGAATTCTGCACTTCTTTGTTGGTTCTGTAGTGTCACGTCAAAATACCAACTAATCATTTAAAGGATTTGCATAATATCCTTGACCACTCTGCGCACGCTCTCTCTCACGCTCTCTCTCACGCTCTCTCGCTTTCTCACAACATTTATCTCTTCAATCATCCCATACACATAATATTGAACATCAAAGAAAGGTATGTGAAGGCTTTGCCAAAATAAACATCAAACCGTCATAATATAATGTCAAATGGTCAAGAAAAAAAAGAAGAAAAAAATTGTTTTTAAACACAAGCAAGCAAACAAATAGAATGAGATGATCATTACGTCTTTGAGTGATACTGATACAGCAGTCACAGCAATAGAGATGTAATGGGTGAGCAAATAGCTGGACACACTATAATATAATTTGCACTCATCTGTTAGAAAGCAGTGTAATTGTAATGAGCGAGATAACCATATACATTTATCCAATAATAATTATAAGAAGGCAGCAGGAAATGAAAATAATAAACTTTTGAATCGTGTCAGTAACGAGTAAAGTCTTGCCGTGCAGACAACGTGGACAAATTCCATGCAACGTGACCCAAATAACGTCTTCAACTCGGGAGTCGAATCATAGATATCGGATGACATGCCATTATCTAGAGAAATCCAAGTAGTGTACAAGTCACATGCAACTATCAACCTACATCCTTTTGACAACTGGAAATGAGCTTTAAAACAAAAGAAAGACAGCAATGTTTTTCAGAGAAACATTTAAAGTTAATTCACGCCAAGATTGTAAGAGTCATAACAGAATTTCATGTCGATAACCAAATACAAAATGTAAGAAATTAAAAAACACTGTCATCAACGATTTGACCAAAAGCCTCTAAGCAGTGCCATTGCTAGTTTTAGCTCAAACCACACAATTAAATTCAGCTTTTTAACAAACATTTCCAAATCAAAATGTGCTCAAGGTGAAAAAACATGTGTTCAGTTACATAGAATAAAATCTAAACTGTGCTGAAATTTAAAACAATTTAAATTTCCATCAACTTCAACCTGCAAGATATCAGTATAAAATCTGAAAATTGTCACGTAAACAACACACCAGTTTATACATACCCTTTCGGAACATTAAATAGAAGAAAAAAAACAGGAATCAAAACACCTTTTACTGTTTGTCTTCTGCATTCCTCCCATTTATTCCTAGGAAACGAAAAAGACGCCCATAACAAAGCATCAGAATCAGACACGACGAACACAAAATGGAATGTGAATAATCTAACCAACAGACAACTACGTCGTATCTATCAAAAGGAAGAGCAGAATACGACGCAGCCATGTTAACGTCTAAAACCTTAAGGCAGAAAAGATGGGTAGGGTGGTTCCATGTGGTTCCATAGGTAATTGGTTTTGAAAACCCATCTCAGGAATTATGATAGTCACTGAGAACAGGACGAAAAAAAACCCCCAAATAACAACAGAATATACTGTACAACACAATCACAACGTGCACCCAATTGGTGGTTCCCAAAAGTTCTTCAGATAAAAGACAGAACCCCCCCCAAAAAATATCCACGAAGACACCCACCAAACTCAAAGGAGTTTCTTCCAAAATAAATCTTTAAATTAAAAATTAAAAAAAACCCAGAACAGAAGTCAAAAGCACTTTCAAACAGAACTGTTGCAATTAGAAAAACTAATTGAATACTGATATTTGAATACAAAAGTAATAGATAAATATTTAAATCTAAGCATAAATAATAAAAAATAATGAAGAAATTCATTTTTTAAAAAAGAAGCTAATTCAAATAAGATTTGCTGAGATAAATCATGAAAGAAGAATTAAATTATACGATTTCAAAATATACGAGTACTTCTGGCTTTACTAAAGAAGAGGGAAAAATAACTAAGTTGCATGAAAATCAAAATTTAAAATATTGATTAATTGCTAGGATCATCCCCTTCAATGGTTGTTAAATCCATTTTATCTTCAGGAGAT
This sequence comes from Dendronotus rufus, assembly GCA_032358575.1. Taxonomy (NCBI): domain Eukaryota; kingdom Metazoa; phylum Mollusca; class Gastropoda; order Nudibranchia; family Dendronotidae; genus Dendronotus; species Dendronotus rufus. The sequence continues at coordinate 2,250 of JAULCB010210404.1, forward strand.
ATAAGCAACAACTGTCATGAACTGTACACACCCGGTTTACATTATATCAAATTCAAATCTCACTTATCGTAACTTTAGATAGAAGCCAATGAGAAGTCAGACCAACATCGATCAAAGAGCAGGGGTGTGAATCAAACAATATCTCAATGGAAATAATAATGTGGAAACAAAAACTCTAATGGCTTTTCATTTCATTTGGATAGTAAAAACATAAGAAATCAGAGAATAAAACCAGACAGATATACCCCCCTGACAGAGTGATGAAATCAATCACAAATGCCATTGGTTGGTTGAATCTGACACATTCGGCAAGATTATTTATCTACTATCAGATGATATTCGGTGAACAAAAAAAATATCAAGGATTTCATTTAGCCCACACAAAAAAAGTGTCAAATTTTATAAGAAGTAAACAGGTACAAATTCAACGAGAGAGGTACTCTTATGCAAATGCATTTCAACTTCTAAGGCGGTTTTGAAAATTCAACGAGAGAGGTATTCTTATGCAAATGCATTTCAACTTCTAATGCGGTTTTGAAAATACACTACAAGAACATCAGCATTTGTTGATGAAACAAAAACAAGCACTCGATTAAAAGAATGAAACAAAACAGGAAAGTAGGAAAAAACTCACAAGAAATAAACCAGAGTGAGATGTCCAACCACTATTGTCTACATTCTATTAAATGCGCTAGTGACCTTTTTATTCTATAATTGAAAAAAAACTACCTAAAATATAAAAGAGACCATGCAACAACCAGAACTATTTTTCATGACCAACGAGTATGACTTAGTCAACATTTTTTTTGCCCCATACTTCATATAAGAAACATCTGAACTCAAAATAGAAAAAAATTCAAAACAAAAATCAACTTTGCCATCAAAACAACATTGGAAACCGGTTCTAATCCAAATTTGTTAAAAAGAAAATATCTAAAGTTTTTAAGAATTTAAGAATAAGACAGGACAAAGGAAGTCATGTTTTTATCCTTTATTTTCAAAACAAATTATACCAAAAGGTGTAAATAAATAAAAGTTCAAATGCCTCGGCGTATGTTAGCCATAAAAAACCTTTGTAATACAATACTTGGCCCCAGTCTCTCAATGATGCATTTGGAAAGAGAAAATAAACCCACAGAGCGCCAACAATATAAAACTAAGCGCAAACAATATCAAACTAGTTTTCATCTTCTTCTTTTGATGGTAACAACCAAGACCCATGGCCTATAATATCACTTATTTCTCATAGAAGATAGACCATACGAAAAAAGAGAAAAAAAGGTTAACTGATATATATTATTATTTCTATGATATTCATTCTTTTTCTCACGGTAAAGTTTCATTGGGATGATAAAAAAATAAAATAAACCCCCCTCAAAGCCATTTCCTCATTCCCACACACGTGATAGCAGCGACGTCGTCTAGTCCACCTTGACCACACTGTAGATCTTGGACACAAACCAAAAGCAGGAGAAGAAACCAATGGATCCTGTCATGGAAAGAAACAAAAACAAATAAGAACATTGATGGTGATAATACTGTTGCTGGTACATTTCATCATTTCTAGATAGGTCAACATGGCAAACATGGATGGTTAACATTTGTTACCAGTTTCAAGTTTATTGAGGCCTTTCGGCCAATCGTCACTTTCAATACATAGGTACTTCAAAGGATCTAATTGACAAGAACAATGAAAAAGAAAAAACAAACCAGCTACTCTCACACCTACATCCATACGCATATATGTGAAAAGCAAAACTGCCACACACACGCTCACACAGTATAGATATGGATCTATAGACATTATAAATGGAGTTACCATTATCAAGTATTTTTGTGAATAATAAAATCTTAAAAATCTATAACTTGACTGTGATTCCTTGACAACTTAAAGAAACCAAAACAATATCCATGTTAAAATAAGTATCAGTGACAGCTGTGTGAAACTTGGGATGTATTGATTTTTCTTCTTCTACTCCCCTGGCAACATCTGTACAAGCTATCCTCATAACTTGTCGCATCATCATACACATGTTAGGAAAATTTGCAATATCATTTTAAAGAGAGGACGTCATAAAAGCAACTAAAGAGACCCAAAAAACAATAAAAGCTTCAGTGATTTTAGTCAATCTCGCTTGTTACGACACAGTAATCAAGGTTAAAACACGGGCTTCACATTCCTTTTAAATGTTATCTGCAACACACAGCGAGAATCAAAACCTTATAATCTTCCCCTCAACCGCGTGGCACCCCAGTGGCGAGAGAGTGCACTGACAAGTTGACCAACATTACTTATTCAAACTACTTCTGAATCGGATATAACAGATATAATTATATTCGCCAGTCTGAAGAGAGCACATTTCAGGTCAGTGCTTGACCCAGGTGTAGAAATGGATACCGACTCGCACTTGGGAAATAAGCTAGCTAGTAAGCTGATATAGACGAGCGTCCGATCCTAACCTGTGATAACCTCCAGCCCTATGGGCCTAACAGCTCCAGAGGGACTTACTAAGCAAATCGATGATAGTTTTGAGATTAAAGATAAGCAAGAGAAGTAGAACCCATCAGGGATGTCTTCAATTCAACCTCTGATATGTAAAGCGCTTAAGAGCACAACAGTGGATATGTGCCACATAAGTACACACTTCATTTCATCTGTATCATAAATAATTAAAAACCCTTTACAAAGCAAGAACCCCACCCCCCCTCCAAAAATGAAAAAAACAAAAAACACAAACCTGTGAGCATGAAGAACAAGAAGACAATGATGGCGGTGTATCCAAAGTAAAGGAAACTGTTGGTGAAGCCGGACATCTCAAGCTTGGTGAAGAAGAAATGGATGCAGTAGATGAAGAAGTAGATGGCGGTGAATCCACTGGTCAGGAAGGATCGCCACCACCAATGGTAGTCCTGGAATGGATCGAAACACAAATATTCAAGTCAACATTATACAGGGGTGTAAATGGCAAATAAGAAAACAGTCTGAAACATTTTATATCCCAACGAAAGTAGCAATGTGGAAACAAAAACTAATGGCTTTTCAGTCCATTTGGATTTTTTTTAAAGGTCTGAAATATATTAACACCACAAATCATGACCCTGGAATAAATGAAAAAAAGGGGAGGTTGCCACAAGATGACCTAAAAAATACACGTCTTACCTCAGCGCATAGATGGAAGTAACACAGAAGAATGGTAGCCTCGCTGCATGTGATGATGAGGATGATGAAGACGAGGAACAAGAAGCCAAACATGTAGTACGTCTGGTGGGACCTGCCATGGATAGACAGACAAGAATGGTACACATTAATATACATATATAGAATTATAATGTGTAAAATAGACTTTATTCTACGGATTGGAGTCGTAAAACTCTAAAACAAACAAACAAATGCAGACAAATCCAATTTATGTTAATGCTAACTAAAACCAAAAAACAAAGTAAGGCTTTTAGTGTTGTGAGAAGAGAACACGTCGACATGTCTTTGACCTTAAGAGTAGTTCAAGAGTACTTAGAAGAAGTTATGCAATAGTTTGAGTTAAAAGATAGCAATCAGAAGTAGAACCCACCAAGGACACCCTCCTCCTCCGACCACCTGATGATATCAATGGGTAATGCAATGCTTACCAGATGCTGTTGAGAATAAAGAAGAGCTGTATGAAGATGCATCCGAAGGGCAGCACACCTCCCATGATGATACCGGGCAAGGGACGCGTGTACATCGATTGGTCCGGAATCTGACGAGGGATCTGGTTGGTTCGGACTGGATGCTCGATTGGCTGTTGGTACAAAAGGAAGAATCATGAAGTTATGCTTGGTACATCGAGGAAACATACATGGCAGAATGAATGAAAACCGATGAGAGAGAAAATAGGTGAAACTTTTTTTTGTATGTATGTGTGTGCGAAGTGAGGAAATTGACACATTTTATGTCGTTAAGTAAGGATGAAAAGGGGGGAGGGAATGATACAATAACCCCACCTCCCTTAAAAAGAAAAGAAGCTGACAATCCAAGGAACAAACCCATACATAAAAGATTCCTGAAAACATAATGTGTTCCAATGCTTCTTACCCTCTTCCTGAATCCGAAATAAGCTCCGATAAATGTCAGAGGCACAGAGATGCCGAACCAGAGAGCCAGCAGTGCAATCAGGGTGGTGAACGGAATGGCAGCCGAACTTGCCTTAGCCCACAGAACCAGGTTCAGCAAAAAGAAGATGCTGAACACCATGCTGCAAGGAAAGGGTGAAAGAAAAATCAACTCGATGCAAACAGAACCATGGACTCTTATTAATTTCCTATGGTCTGATAACATATTTTCTATGCATAATTTGGTATTTCTGTGTATGTGTGTTTTTCGCATGTAAATTATGTAAGCGCCACAGAGCACTTTTTATTATCATTGTCACCATGTCGTTTATTATAATTTAGAAAGTATAAATAGAGAGAGACAGTTTTTGAGAAGAAAGCACATCCAGATATTGTTTTAGGTTATGCAGTGCTTGTAAAAAAAGAAGCAAGACGATAGTTAAAAGGAGATGTAACACCCACCAGAGACGACCTCAAACCTCTCACACATACACAGATAGATAGAGTAAGGTAAAACCCAATCAACAAATGTTCGGAATTAAAATTGGTATTTTTTACTTACCCAGGTGTAAAGAAGGCTGTCAACAGTACATTGGACTTCCATTTCTCACCACCAAAGGCTGAAAGTGGCAAAGAATAATAATAACAATAATAATAATAATATATAAAACAACAGCAATAGAATTATACAAGTAAACTTGGGAGAAAATAAATAGTTTCCCCCTATATCAGCTTTTGTCTAGAGTGAAATGAATTACCACATAATAATGAAGAGGATTTTTTCTTCTTTTTTAAAACTAGTACCACAGCCTCATCGAGATATGCCCCATAACATGACAACATTCCAATTCCATTTTTAGAAAAATATGTAAGGCACTGTATGACGATTCAATATTTTTGAAACTATTCTTAGGGCGACACATCATGTAAAACAATTGTCATTCGATTTTTTTTCTGCCACATATTAAACAACTTCAAGTATGCAAAGTAATAAGTATAAAATATGGACTAAAGCAAATAAAGCAACATAAAAAAGAACTCCCCTCCCCCAAAAACTGACTTACTTTTGTAAACACGAGATGATATGTAGCCTGCAGGTGTTCCTAGACATACAAAGAGGACCTGAAGAAAGAAAGACAGAACAAAGTGTGTCATAAGTCTGAAAATAAAATCTAATATAAGATTGGGAATGGTAACATATCAATGTTAAAAAATAACTTTCTTTCTCCTTTCTTGTTTCCTTGTTACATTTAGATGCCAGGTTTACACAAATAACAAAAACAATGTAGTATTAACTTGTTGACACACAAGAAATAACTCAACTTTAAACCTTCAAAGTGATAAGAGATGATAACAACACTAAAAACACCTCTCATAAGGATTCAGACATCATCTCACTTGAAAAGAAAGTTTGGCGTGGCTTGGATCCTTAAACTAAATACCAAACAAAAGCCAAACAACAAGTGTTTCTACATAAAAAAACAAGTATAAAGAAAGGGTCCTACCAATGAACATGTCATGAGAGCTCCTCTATTGGCAGGGGACAAAAATCCAAGACAAGCAAACACTGGAGAAGAAAGAAATAGATAAAATAAATCAAACCTAGCTTTAAGATGTGTTTTACAGTAAAAAGTAGAATGTGCCAGGGACGCAACCCCAACCATCCACACAAAGAGAGAGAGAGAGAGAGAGAGAGAGAGAGAGAGAGAGAGAGAGAGAGAGAGAGAGAGGCAAGTACAAGACCAATGTTAATCTTGTTTCTAACAGTAGAAAACAAACAATTGCTCCGCCCCGCTTCACATTAATAATAAACATTCTGATGATTTCTGCAGCTCTAGTAGCTGCAGAATGAAATAAATGTGTAAATGTATATTTATAGAGTGCTTCGAAAAAAGTAAAAAGGTCATAAATGACTTTCAAATCAGATACACGACAATTAGCACCAAAAAAAACTGTATGAATAAAATGACGAGTGAGTACAGGAATGAAAGAGTGAAAGTTATCTTAACAATAAATGGTGACAAGCGTGATGTACTACTACAATTGCACCACTCACCCAGGGTGATGAGAGTCATGAAGAACAGCTGAATACCACTCCCAATGAAGACAGACAAGAGCATGCCCTTCCTGGGGGGACGGAACACATCGCCATGGACGAGCTTCCAGCCAAATTCTTCTTGAGCATCCTCCTGGAAACAATGAAAAACAAAAAGGAAATCATCACATGGTTTCAAAATGTTCAATTCATCGCCCGTTTCAACAAATTTTAGCTAAATTAATAAACGAGTGGATCATGATGTGTTCCAATATCTAAACAATAATCAACAGTATCAGTGATAGGTAGTAGTATTACTAAAGGAATTTGTTCCCCCCACAGTGGAGATCAAACCAACGCCTTCCCTGACAACACTGTCTTGCCAGCAATCTTGGTGCAACATTCCAACCAACTGAGCTATCGATAGGTTGACAATAAATGACTAAAATCATTAATATATCTTATAAGCTATGTGATTGATACCACTTACCAAATTATCAATCTGGTTGTAACGAGCAATGTCTTTGTGGAGTGTTCTCAACATGATCATGGCCACCATACCCGACAGGAAGACGACAATCACCAAGGAATTCATGATGCTGCAAGGAAAGAAGACACAAAATATAAAGATTGACCAATAAAACAAAAGTAACATCTGTTTCAATCCTATTTCAAGGTCACACAACAACAAAAACTAGATGAAAACGCTTAACGCAAATTCACGGGTAAGTCAAACACGCAAGGCTATGTCCTGTTTTACTTTCTAGCTAGTATTATCATCACACACATTTCAAATCATGCATTTCTCAAACACTTTTGTATTGATCCCATCTTGTTCGAAATATCAGTGATGGGCAGAATCGGGGTTGCCACTCACTTTTCACACACACCAAAGACAAAGAAAAGTGTCAACAACAATACTCAACTTCAAATACAATCCTTTGTCATAGTTTAAGAATTATAGAATTTCACACATAGAATGAGCGATATATGTCTAAAGTCTAATGACAAAATTTGAAAGATAAATAGAGATAGATATGAAACTTTTTTGTCAAGCTATGAAATTGCACCACCCATATTTTCTATTCACCTCTTTAAATGGCAAGAACATTACCTACACTAGACATGCACAGCTATGAATGTTACTCAATTCAATATGACCATTTACGTCTTACAAATTGTTTTCCTCCCTGTCAATTATACAGGTCAAGTCTACTCCCTCCCTGTCTTTCTACTGTACTTTTAAATTTTGTCTTCGGGAAGTCAAACAATCATTTGAAGAAGGGTTCTTTCTAAGTATTTGGTTCTCCAGCCAAAGTCGAAACAAGCCTGTTCTTACCTGAACCACTGGATATTGGTGTGAGGCATCGACTCCAAGATGTAATCCCAACGCGATGTCCATTTCACAGTTTCATTTTCCTATAATAGATAAAAGAAAGAACAGATACGATACAAAGATATACTTTGAGGAAAGTATAAAATTTACCAATCACACTATCCTTTACAAATGCATTGGAAAAACAATGTTACACCATTAGTTACTGAATTAGTAAACCATTTCTATACACTCAACCATTATAATTCGCGTATTATATTAATTTGTTATGCAAGTACAAACTTTCCAACTTTTCAGAAAGCCAATCAGGGACACAAACACGCGCTGCAAAAAATGTGAGCTATGGTAGTAGAAAACAGTGGTTTTGACCCAGAGAGACAGATAGCCAGGCCACCCCCTTTCCCCCTCGGTTTATTTCATGGTTTTATACTAGCAGGTTTTCTTTCTATGTACAATTTCTGAAGTAAAGGCAAAATTCCAAGCCTTGTAGAAGAAAAGAATGGGAAAACACCGGGACAGTCCTGGAAATTCTGGGATGGTTGGCAAGTCTGGAAGTAGTCCGTGAAAAATAACTCATAAAATAAACATTTTTAAAACTAAAAGTCGTGTCGTGTCGATTAATTTCTTTGTAATCTATGTAATTACATTTCAAAACTTTTATTTGTTGAAAGAAGAGAACAGAAACACATGCAGTAAGGCCAAAGTTTCCTTTAAAATATAGAAACAACAGTAGAACCCACCAAGGACCAGAGATATCTTACCTTCCAAGTCACAGAGTAAGTATATTTGATGTTCAGGTCTTTCTCGAGTTTAGCTCCCGGGATTCCAAGAACAGGTGCAGATGGTGAACAACTGCCTTTGGTATCTTTTTCATGGTCGATGCTAAAAAGAGTTTAAAAAATCACATCAGATGAATAAAATCCTTTTTGAAAAAAAAGACAATTCGAGGACCATTCATTAACAAATTTCCAGGATTGGTGCTTTAACTAGAAAACTACTTAATAGATAATCTCTGTTCTTGGTGACTCTACGTTCCTTCCTTGCAGACATCTACACCAATTTTTGCGTTAAGAATTTTTGTTTATTATATTGTCACATATACGTCAAACTATAGTGCTGGGTAAAAGCAAGAAAACAATATAAAACTCACCAAGGATATCATCAAACCAACCCCCCCCCCTTCCCAATTTTTAAAATAAAAATAGGATATAGTGGTTTTTGAGGATGATTAAGAGTCAAGATGTCGAAGTGGAGTGATGACGAAGAAGAGAAATATTTAGATTTAGAGAAGGGATGTATTGAGAACGATCTTGACAGGGAAGAAGAGGGAGACTTACCTGCGTGGGAAAATCCTGGCAGCAACAATTCTTCCCCCGACTCCCTCGTGGGTCTGACCCCAATCCTTATCTGTGAGAGGGTGGTACTCAATCACAATGTCCACGTGGTTATACAGGTAATAGGTGTCCAAAGCTTTGAACTCAGACTAGAAGGGGAAAAGGGAATCAAGTTTTAAAACTTTGCAGTTACCCCCCAAGCCTGCAGTGTAGGTTCTCTCATTTTCACATATATATATAAATGAGAGGCAACACTAGAATTTATCTGACTAGCAGCTAAGTAATGCGTTCCATGTATTGCTCATAGCGCCATTCAAGGACGGGCACAGTGGGCTGATCACATGCTTGCAGTAATTTGTGATCCATAGTATTTCCTAGTTCTGTCAAAGGTGATTATTGGGGCAATTACCTCATTCATCTTTTAAGACTGGCCATGGAGCTCGGTGCCTAACTGCGAAAGTGGTATAGGGCAAAGTATAACAAAACAAAATAATGATGCTGACAATACTAAAACCATTTGTGGTAGTACTACTACCCAACAACCACCCCCCCCCCCTACCAAAGACAAAACAAAGAAAACCAACAAATGTACTGGTTGGGAGTTCTGACCCATTGACCATTTATAATAGAATACAAAAGCACCTATTATTCCGCAGGTGTGTCAATTAAAATAATTATAATAGTGGAAAGAAGATTCCCAAATTAATATGGAAACTGATTGATATTCAACACTACTGCTTCCTTACCAAAGTGATACATGAATCTTTCCTCTTGCCAAATTTGGTCACATAACATCCAATAGGAAAACCGGTAGAGCAATACTTGTCTCCTGACTCAACCTTGTAGCACCATGTCACTGGCATGTTATCGATGATCCTGTGGATGAAATGGCAATCACCCTTGTAACAGTCATAATGAAATTTTGAGGACTATAAACAGATAATGCAATTTATTCAATCAAAATTAAAGTCTTTATTCATATCACTAGCTTTGATGCACTTTTTCTCAGCCTGTTCTGGAATTTAAATAAGTCCTTCTCGATCGAGTCGACCGGAGCTTATCCCAGTTTCTATAGTATGAACAGGACAAGTGACAGAAGCCATTAATCTAATCTAGTACCCACTTCTGGGTCAAGAGAGGAAAATCATGTCGTGAATCACCTGATCACTAGACGGACAGGCTGAACATTAAGCAGTAAAGTATCACATATAGTTTTTCTTAAATGAAAACCCAACAGGAAAATAATACTGTACAGCGGGATTTCAATCACAAATTATTTCAGAATACTCGTCCTCCCAAGACTGACCAGTGATGTTGATAGTTAAGACTCATGCCACGTTTCAAGAATGTGAGCTTGTCCATGGATATTTTCTCTCCAGGCTTGTAGGTCCGTTGGCACACTTCCTTGCATGTTATGGCCTGGTTGAATTCAAGCTGAGAATAAAAGAAAAGAGTGAGGAGTGAGATAGCCTTTAGTTTAAATTGGTCAAACATTTTTTTTCAGATCTTCATATTCTCGGTTTGTGAAATTATCTTAATACACTCCTTTGTTAATGAACATTATAGACACAACCCCCCACCCCTGTTAAACACAAAAAGTAAAAAAGGTCTTACTTTATACTCCGAAGGTCGAATTCTTTCACCAAATACAACCTGACCCAGGTTTTCAGTTGGGGAATTGGCAACATCTTCGGGTGGTACACAAAAGTCGAAACTGAAAAAGAGGGAAAATGAAACTAAAATGTACCCCAAAACGAAAACTCTGGATATTTTCTCAAAATAATACAAGGACCTGTTATATTACATCCCTGCAAAGGCAAATTGTATCTGTGCTCTACATTTATGACAGCTTCACTCTTAGTCACTCTCAATTATTCTATTAGAAAAATATGAATTCAATGATGAGATAGGTGCATAAGTAATATATATAGTGGAAATGCCCTTACTCCATTAACCGCTGAGGAGAGCAGCTATGCTCGAAACAGGCAAGTTCGGTTCCCCCCTTCTAAGTTAGGTAATCCTTTGTTTAATATAAGTAAGTAATATATAAACGAAAACAAACAACTTTTTTAGGGCATAGGATCCTTTAAACAGATTAAAAATTGTTATAACATAAAATCTGAACTATTGTCAACAATCACCCTCAATAAAAACTAAACAGGTGACCTTGCTTCGTCGCAACAACAAAATAGAAATAATGTTAAGTAATTGGTTAATCCCAACTTTCACCTGATTTGCAATGAAGTGAAGTCAACTGTAAAGCAATACCATCAAAAACAACAAACTACTCACTTGTGATACTCATATGGTACAATGTTTTCAACAGTATTCAACCTGTTCACGTAAACTTTCAAGGAGCTCTGAAAAGAGACAAACATGATTGGTTAATGCAACGATTTGTTTGATATGCATGCCAAAAAATTCTGATATAAACAATTCATAAGTAACATAAAAACTTGTTCATGAAGCAACAGAAAAATGAGGTCACAGGTTTGAATCTTGGCTGTGTTCCAAGGTCTGACAAGTTGTGAGTCACAAGACAAAATTTTCTTCATTTCACTCAAGATATTAATTGTAGTTTAATAATGTTCAATAATAAACGTAATCTATTTAATACATTTACAAACAGGCTAGGATAGCAAATAGGTATTTCTGAAGGAAGTGATTATGATTATTATTCTCAGCCATTTGCTTACACATCATTTGACCCCCAGCCAGGTGGTGTTAATTACCTTGTCTCGCCGCCAGAACATTCATTTTTATTTTAGACAGTCCTTCTACAACACAGACCCGTAAATGACCCATCACAAAATTGCCTGAACTGTTATCGGACAAGAATGCGGACGCGAAGCGCCCGCGAAATATGTGGGCGCGAAGCGCCCACTAAATCTAGGGGGGTCCGGGGGCAAATATATTATTGGCGGAAACCCGGCAATAGGCTGAAGATTTACGGGTCTGTACAACAGTCTTAAGATAGTGAAGTTGATTGCGGTGGGTCGACATGATCAGTATTACAAGTACAGAGTATTTATTGTCTGTCATTAGCAGTCGACTGCCAATAACTGGGTCCAGTTATTGTCAATAACTGTAGGCCCTATACATTATTCGGTAAACGTACGGTTTAGGTATATTTATTCCCATTGGCTCAGTATCGTATCGTTCATTTCTTTATGGAAAGTAATCATTC
>JAULCB010210515.1:1342-14223 GCA_032358575.1 Dendronotus rufus
AGAACAACCCTGACATCATCATCATAGTCATGCGAGTCGATCTAGTGTTGTACATAATAGGTGTATACATAACAATACGTATTCGACATTTGGGACTGAACGTGGGTTGCGTAGCAGCTGGGTTGGTGCCGACACTGCAAAAGCGGTACGAGGCATTGGACAACAAAACAATGTAGGAATGTAGCATTTCCGCAGCATTTATCTATTTGATAACAAAACAAACGTTATAGGTATCTGTGTGATCAATGACGATGAACCACTGCTATTATCATGTTCCTTTATTATATCATAATATTATATAATTTCTTCTCCCCTTTCCTTGTTTCTCGTTTACGTGTTGTAATAATATGCCTTTCAGCGCCCGGAAACCGGTATAACTATATCATTATCAATCCAGTCTGTTATTATTACGTAACAGCAACAACAGAGGACGACCTTAAGGTGTGACCTCCATGGTAGCGAGATATGAATAGAGTCGAATACCATCCACGTCCCCTAACGGATCAACACTAGAGGGAATCCTGGCGTGTTTTCATCTTCTTCTTCTTCTTCATCTTCTTCTTCTTCTTCCACGTAATGCCGACCTTCAATTAGAAGATGATGACATGTTCTCTCCACAGGATTTGAGTTGTGAAATCTATGATCGCTCGACATCCATGTAGAAATAGTCTATAGATCCCCTAGGTATTCACAGTAAAGTGTATGTGTGTGTGTGTGTATGTGTGTATGTGTGTGCGTGTATGTGTGGGTGGGTGTGTGTGTATGTGGGTGGGTGTGATCTCTGCGATTTATGAAATCAATGTAGGAATATTCTATAGATCCCCTAGGTATTCACAGTAAAGTGCGTGTGTGTGTGTGCGCGCGTTTCTGTGTGTGTGTGTGTGTGTGTGTGTGCGTGTGTGTGTGTGTGCGTGTGTGTGTGTGTGTGTGTCTGTGTGTGTGCGCGCGTGCGTCTGTGTGTGTGTGTGTGTGTGTGTGTGTGTGCGCGTGCGTGTGTGTGTGTGTGATCTCTGCGCTGTATGAAATCAATGTAGGAATATCATCCAAGTCCCCCTAGATATCACCAATAGGGAATCCTGGCGTATTTACCGCTCCTCGTGATTTGAGTTATGAAATCGATGAAAGCTAGACAATGCATCTCAGGTATTGACAGTAAGGGAATTCCTGCCGTGTTTACTTCTTCCCAGGAATTGTGTCTTGCATGCAATCTACGATAGCTAGACAGGAATATTGGGAAATCTAGTCTATAAGTCGTACCCTATGTATTGACAGGACGGGAATTCGGGCGTGTTTACCTTTCAACAGGAATTGCGTTGTGAAATGCATGATAACCAGCAATGAATGCAGAAATCGTCTGGTGGCCCCCTAAGGTGTTAACAATCAAAAGGCTGCTTGACATTCACAGTAAGGGAACCCTGGCATGTTTTTTGTTGTTGTTGGTTTTTTTTTTTACCTCTCGACATAATTTGAGTTACGAAGTCTATCATAGTCATAGCTAGACATAAATGTTGGCACATTATTATATCTAGTCTTCAGGCCCCCTAAGGTATTAACAATCAAAAGGCTGCTAGAAGCTGTAGAGTAAATCAAAGCAAGGGGAGTACATCAAAGCAAGGGGAGTAAATCAAAGCAAGGTGAAAGAAAATGGAAATGGAAATGGAGAAAAAAACGCATGTACTGTAAGAGACGAGATAGTCTCACCTCTTGCAGTACAGACTTGTTTCCATTCCCACTTGTTTCCCCTTGCTATATTATGTAGTCTTGGTATTGCCAGTGGTAGTGGTGCCAAGTGGAAGATTCTGACAGTCTCCTGACGTGTTTACGAACAGGCAGGAAGTCCCCGGTTTGTCTGCCATTTGGGCCCGAGTCTTGTAGTCAGCAGGGGGCTATGTGATCAAAGACATGCCGGCAGTAGGAATAATATTATCATTATCACTAGTGTCATTAAATGCATGTGGTGGTGGTGGTGGTGGTGGTGGTGGTTGTCGTGGTGGTGGTGGTGGTTGTGGTGGTGGTGGTGGTGGTTGTCGTGGTGGTGGTGGTGGTGGTGGTGGTGGTTGTCGTGGTGGTGGTGGTTGTGGTGATAATCTGCTGTTTATTTGTAATCTATTTGCATTATCTATCCATTTATTTATATGTTGTATATTATTATAATAGATTGATTTATCTATTCATCCTTTCATCTATACATTCAATAATCGGGTATACACTATGCACCTATACTAAGGATATTTACTCATTACCTGTATATTTGTTTATCCCTTCATAATGTATCATTGTATATCAATGTGTAAACAGACTGGCTGGAAATCCAAACAGAATTAATTTGTTAACGTTGAATAACAGTGCTAATAATAGCTGCAGAATGAAACAAACTTGTAAATGTATATTATTTGAATTCGTGTTCCTTATGTAATTTGTGTAAATATATGTATCATTGTATATTATCTATCTGTTCATTTCTTCAATCATATTTTAGCGATAGGTGGTACATTCCACTTCGTCACATTCAATTCATTCCTAAATGAGTTCACATATTATTATTGTTATTTACCTATTATCTCATCTCATCCGATTCTCATCGACCCTGGTTTTTCCTCACCCCCACCCACCCCAGGCTTAGTCGCATTCAATTCATTCATAAATGAGTTCACGTATTATCGGCAGCCTAGTGGTCAGCGTATCCGCCTTGAGATCGAAGGGTCCATGGTTCGAATCCTGACTGTGTCCGACGTTGAGTCCTTGGGAAAGACTCTTTACTATCGGAGAAGGATATGATATTCGGAGGTCCTCCTGACGTTTTCTTTGTCGAAAAAAATGTATACGCACCTAACAGACCGCATGTTTCGTCTGATATGTTACCTGTTTCGTCAGGGATATATGTGGTATTGTGAAGAGCTTAGAGCGACAGGGTGATGGCCGTGGATAAGCGCTATAATGTGATGCTTTCATTTGATTTTATTACATTGTTATTTACCCATTGATTTCATCATATTCTCATCGATACGTTTTTTTTTTCCCTACCCACCCCAGGCGCCAAACCGCCGAGGAGCGAGATGCAGAGCGACAGGCAGCCACGCGTCTCATGCTGACCCTACACTCGGAGCCCTGCAGCAAGGCGACTGCTGGAGGCGTGGGAGGAGGAATGGAAGGAGGAGTAGGAGGACTGGGAGGACAGTCTCGAGACGCTCTGTGTCTGGGGAACTCGTCGCTGCACGCCCTTCAGAACATGCAGCCCTGGTCGGATACAGAGGAAGAGGAGGAGGAGGAACCCCCTACGGAAACATCCGAGGCAGAGTAGTAGGGAGGACCGAGGAGGCACACAATAGACAGTAGAAACAGAAAGGACTTCGGCCTCTTTTTCGTGGCTACGGAATTCTTAGAGTTCGAGCCGCCACTTTGATTGAATGTTATGACTAAAAGATAATGTAAACAGACTGCAAGCCATGGTCAGCTCTGTTGTTTCATGCATTTACGTTACAGTTACAGACGTCTCTATCAATTTTATAAGTTAAAGTGCTTCATCATTATTATTACTATTTACTGTACTTTGCTTAGGAAATACATGGCAATACATGGTACCATCACCAATATGGCGGCCGTCTCTTTCCAATTAGTCACTTTTGATGCCGCATTTGCCTCGTATGTCTCTTCTGTCTACCTACACTGTGGGGAGGAGCGAGGAGGAGCTCCATCCAGCGAAAACCATAATATCATGAGAATATAATGAATCAATATTCCGTCCCTCTATTTTGGTTTTTGGCCAAAAAGATTGATTTTTATGTTTTAAGCTGTTTTACTGACGGGAATGCAAATCTTAGTTGTTAGTAAACGTTAAAAACGCAATTATTGCATTATTTATATCATATCTGACATAACCACTCACCCAGCTACTTGGCGGGTGTATTTTGAATGAGCAATAAAAAAGTATCTATGCAACTCAATCAGTTTTATAAAACAGTTTTCATTTTATTTGACCATTATTCATTTTTTTCCTTCTTTTTTCTTGGCATAATCTGTGTAGAGTTAAAAAGAAATGTATAGAGAGAAAAAAGATAATCCGCGATTTAGATTTAGAATAAATGAATAAAACCCTTTTCGGACAAAGACAACGCTAGCAGTATCTCCAACATATACATCCGTCGCCGATTGAGGAAAGTTTTTTTAAAAATGCATTTCCCAAGGGCATATTATTGTTTGAGATTTCTCTAAAGAGGTAGCGAAAAGTGATATGAAATACGATTTTTCATTGTTGTTGATGTGAACGCTAGATCCATGGGGCGATGAGAGCATTAATTGCCAACTGCCGATCTGGTAACAGACAGAACTAGGTTAACGCATCGGACTACAACTACAATTCTGTCAATGCATCCCAAATATAACGTTTAGATGATTATCTCCCAATTTGATCGACAGATGTTGTTAGTTAGGCTATTGGGGCTTTCTATGGGTGTGTTTTGTTATATCAAAGAGTTCCCATAGTGTAGCGGCTCTACGTTTGGGAATAGAAAGTGATAATAATATTATGAGCTATTGAGCTAGGGGTGCAAGGGAGGACAAGGGGGGAAAGTGTTTTGCCGTTGTCGAAAATAAAAATGGGCTACCTACGCCCGTTTCCCCGTAATGCCCACATCTACATCACTTGCTCACTGACTTTGAATCGTTATAACCCTTATAATCTAAAAACAATAGGCAAATAACGAGTATGGGTGACACCCTCTGTATACAGGTGATTGATGACTATAGCTGATCATCATAATAATAACAAAACCAAAGTTTAACCTAAACCGATTTATTATCTTGGTCATTTCGTCATGAGGCTAACCTTTTGGCCTAAGTCATTTTTTTTCTCCACTTTTGAGAAAATTGCAAAACAATTTTTTTTAAATCTATTACTACGGCTTGAGTCAATACAAAAATGTCATTTAAGATAATGGCATGGCGCTTTTGTATAATGCTTACATTATTATTATTAGATGCTCCATAAATAGGGCAATGGTGCAATGGGTGTATTCCATGTTGGCCCAAGTCTGAGTCAGGCCAAAAGGTTAGCACCATGACAACTTGTAATGGTCTATAAACAGGTTTCGTGTTGGCCAAGTTGTCAGTACCTACACTCTCTCTCTCTCTCTCTCTCACCACCAGAACGTCCCGAGTTCGAAATCCGGCAGAGAAGTTGTTACGGTCTCGAGTCTTCCGTATGTTAAAAATCTATCGCAGACGGACTATAATAAAACGTAACTGTCGCCTGTGGCATGTATTATGACCTAAACGTGTTGAAACGGCCGTTCAACTAATAACTTAGAAACTTTTTAGGGGCTCTAAGGAAAAATAGCAATATAATATAACATACTGGTTCGCAGATTTTACATCATTTATCCCCCAGTAGGCACAAGCCATTCGGAAGAATTCTCTTTCAGCACAGCTAACTAGCCTGCTACACTATCGTTATAACAAGACCTTTCTCTGTAAAACAGCCGGGTGAAGTGAGGAAAAGCATGTGTAGACTAGTAGTTACGAAGGTCTCAACGATGGAGGTTACCGACTCGGGTTCGAACCTGGGACCTCTCGATCTCAAGTCTCACGCGCTGACCGTCACGTCCACGACGCAAGCCACTAGTGCGGGTGCCGCCACTGCCACTGCTACCGTACCATCTGTTATTAGGTTATGTCGTAAAAACGCCTTTTATGACGTCAAGTCGTCATCGTTTGCCTTATCATAATCATCATGCTAAGTGCTTTAAAAATGTAATTAATTACGCCAACGATTCAATTGTGTTAACAATACAATGCCATCGAACCGGCTGCGTCGTCGACAAATTAACTTAATCATTTCATTGAAAGCTATGAATTATGGGCGAATTGGGTACACGATCTGTGGTGCTTGCCCCGTCCTCTCACTTTGTGGAAGCTTTTAATTGGCGATGATAGCATGGTGCACTCACTAGATGAAAGGGAAAGGGGAATTATTCTTATTATTGAAATTATTATCATTATCGAAAACGCAAATTAATTCCTACAGACTCCAGGATGGATGAAATAATTGTGATCAATATTGACACACCAGCCGAAATTGAAAACAAAGACGGCATTATTTAATGTTACATATTTATTGTTGGGGCTGGGGTTTTTTATGTGTTTGATTGAGGGTGATGGATTGTTTTCGTTTTAGGGTCTGGGATTTAGGAATAAGTAGTAGATACCTATCTATTCATTATTGCCAATAGTAAAGTAAAGGTCGATATCAACCAGGAGTAGACGATGGCATACACACTTTCACTTCGTATTTTTTCTTGGCCAAGAAACTCAACTCCAATCGCCTAAATGCGGCGCTGAACTGCGGCTGACGCGCGGGTTGTTCCGATATTTTTTCCGAATTGAACCCAAAATGATAATGAGCCCATTGGGACAATAAAGGCGAATTGTATTGTATTTGTATAGTGTGGTAGAGTATGTACGTAGTTTGGCAATATTTTAGCACGTCACCGCCTTTACTTTTGCATGCTAATATTGATAGGCAACAACCAATTTACTACTGCTGGGTGGACAAGATACCCTGAAAAAAAAACACACAAAAACAGGGCCGACTGGGAATCGAACTGTGGGCGTTATGAGAAGATTCTGATGGACACTGAGTGACGGTCAGACACTGTGTACCAACTGATCTATCAGACTTAAAACCATATAATATCAGATTAGTTTGAAGTACAGTCTGAAGTGTAAGTTCTCTCATTTTCATATATAAATGAGAGGTAACACGAAGGCAAGATAATGTTTGTGTGGTTAGCAGCTGAGTAATGCGTCCTGTTTATTGCTCGTAGCGCCATTCAAGGATGGGCACAGTGGGCTGATCACCTGCTTGTTGTAGTTCTTTATTCATAGTAGTAGTATTTCCTAGCTCTGTGTTTTGTCAAAGGTGGTTATTGGAGCATCTACCTCATTCATCATTTAAGACGGAAAATGGAGTTGGGTGCCGACACTTCGAAAGGATAAGAAAATAAAACTGTGTATGAGATTCAGATTACAGTTTGAAGAAAGCTTAGCCAGGGTCTGAACGACTGGTGATATTTCTAAGCTTAACCTCAAACTAACCCAGGTACTGTGATAAAATGAATGGTGTAGATTAAAAGAGCAAAATAATATGGTAATGGTAGATAGAATGAAAGAAAAAATAATTCTTGTTGCACTTTTCAGTATGGTTGCCATGGTAACATCTGTAAGCTCCTATGCTCGACCCCTGTATATGTATTACAGTTATTCTGGTAAAGATCAAAGATAATTCTTTAGCCATGAATAAAACTATATTAGAAAATCCTACTTAAAAAGATACATAAAAACAGTTTGAAGAACTGAAGACAAATCGAAGCAAGTAATTTTTCATTGTTTATTTTTCCAACAACGAACCAAACTTTCAATCATTCAAAAGAAAACAAATATCGGAGGGTGAAATTCCAAACCACAAAAAAACACGACACAAAATGAATAAGGCACACAATGAACACATAATGGGGTTACAGGTCTTCATACAATCTCTCACACCGGTTGACACAATATTGGCAACACACCTACCACTACCAGAATGACACAAACAAGAATCACTTTACAGACAGACTGTGTTTCCTCCTTGAACAAAGGAAGTTAATAGCAACCTTAAGTCATTCGCAAAAAAAACCTTCATTTTGAAGTGCAGCATAAATGTATTCATAAAACCGAGAAGATAAGAAAACATAATTAATCCAAAAGGAAATTAAAATATTTTATGAGCCACACAATCTGTGTTTTTGTGATACGGTGTAGGTATTCACATATACACCCACAATACCTCTCACTATCACTCGTTACATACATAGTTCATACGAGTACTATTTACAATACAGGTGATTAGACAAGTCTTTACGTACAAATCCTGATTCTTCTATATCTTTGTCACGTATATATTATATATTCAGCAAATATCTTTTCTTGCACCCGCATGCCGAGCTGCATTGTCTATAGGGACACATCCAGCAGTCCCACTTATTATCATCCTGCTCAAGTAGGAATATAATACTTATACACAACTATCTTTAATGGGTTTGATCTAGACATTTGTCAATCATTTATGGCTTTAAAAAATTACTGACAGGGGTATAAATGGCAAATAAAAACATAGGCTGAAACATTTCATATCCCAATGAAAATAGCAATGTGGAAACAAAAACTAATGGCTTTTCAGTCCACTTGGTCTAGTAAAAGTAAAAGAAAGTCTGAAATCAGACAATTGGCTGAAGATTTACAGGTCTGTTACTGAGAACAGACATAAGTAACGATTATGGTATGCGATACATATCAAAGATGGCCGAGGATATAGGTGCGACCCGGTCTACATGGAGCAACTCGTCCTCGACTCTCTCAATCAAACAAGATATACATATTTATTAGAATTCGACACTGATTAAGAATCCCTAGTAAATTTTTAACATTTAAACTTTTTTTGTGGAAAAAAAACTATAAAATTGTAGTTTGTGACGTCACCATACCGAAAACCCTTTGATCTTGTCGGCGGACCGGGTCGCGCCTATATCCACTTCCATCAAAGATACATATCAAGACTTTTGATTAAGATGCAGGTCATATTTAGATGATAATATGAATAGCACCATTGTTTGAATAATAAATCCTTTTGGCTATCCTAATAATATTATGGTAAAATAATATCTTTTCTCCATGTCCTTGAAACTGTGCAGTATGAAAGAAGAAGTGTGCAGAATGGGAAATATGTACACAACAGCTGTTAATAAAATAAAATCTATAGGATATCTGGAACAAGATTGTATGAGTAGTCATGTAATTTTCAAATAGGTAGAAAGAAAACAACTGTAAGACATGGTAACCTTTGGCTATTATTGCTACTATCTTTTTAACAAAGGAAATAACCATCACAAATCGAAAGTACGGCATGTCAAAGTCACCATATAAAGGAGTAAAAATAAGAAGATGAGGGAAATGAAACACTGAAGATTATGGTGATGTCTGTTTTTTTCCCTTATCATTCATCTTATTTCTTCTCTCAAGACATTCTTTTTATGATTAGCACTATTTCCGGTATTCTACTTCATCCTAATTCTTCTTCGTCGCAATCCAGTGCCTGGTCTACTTACAATTCACTTATATACCTATCAAGGAATGTACTTAAAATTATATCAAATAAAGCTTCACATACTTTTGTTCACACTTTTCTGATGCATGGCACATATATCAAAGGAAAGTTTCTGTTTTCTTTAAAATAAACATATATACATCGCAAGACTGGAGAGTCTATCATTGAGAATTATTCTAACATATTCATTATTACTTCAAAGAGGAGAAAATCGAATCTTCCATCCAGTCCTTTCAGAATCCTCCCATAGAATCTGACACAATGCTTTGCCCAGTCGCAGTCCAATGGAGTTTAAGCAGGCTGCACTGGATAAGGTAACAGTCAAATAGGATAGTAATAAGATCGTCTATAGCCAGACTATCATCATCATCGTCATCATCATTATGATTCCTTCATATTCATAGCTCCCATTAAGACATAGCCTACAGGGCAACAACAGATTCTCTCCAATCCAACAGTCTTCTGCTTTCTGTTTCCTCCATAGGCCTACCAATAGGTCTGGCCTATTTATTTTATCCTGGTGGAGGCAGCATAATATATTACGTATAGTTTTGGCTTTGTTCATTCATTTTGAGCATATACCCCAGCTAGTCCCGACACATCGTTACATATCCTCTGGACTACAGTTGATGACAATGATTTCAGACATTTCTGACACTATTTCCCTTTGAACAACGAATGTAAAAGACTGGATATGCATCTCTTTTAGAACCACTTATGTTGAAATGTATACATAATTCTATTTTCAACGGATATGATGGAAACATTAGAGGAAAGTGACAGATTAGGCAATAGGAAAATTTGGGGTAAGAATAAATGATTGCTTGGTTTCAATAAAACTCAGAAGCCCATAGAGGGGAAAACAAATGTATAAATGATAAACTATTTGGCGGGTCAGTCTGAGTTTCACAACAATGATAATATATTCATCATTTCAACCATTTGAATCTGGACAAAACAATATCAAATATAAAAAATAACTATACTATGAACAGTATTGTTATAATAACAATCAACTTAAAAATATAGAAATGTAAAATTTGCTCTATTGTACAATAGAAATTAGAAATAGAAATTACAATCCTTTCATTTTTCACTAGAGATCATCCATCCATTGCACATTTGCCAAAACTTCCGTCCCAGATATCCACTTTTTGTTGTTTCTCTTGCTTCCTCTTGTCTGTTAAAGAAAAGAGAAAATACACTAAAGGAGTTTGTTTGTTTCACAGTGTATCTTATGATCATGGACAGAAGATGTCACAGATTTCTGTCAATCTACCTTTCGTACCTTTCGGTGGAAGGGTCGCAGTTTCACAGAAGACAAATATTTTTTCTCTTTGCTTTCACAGATTTTCTGCAACCTGGCATCAGCGGTGTAATGATCGGCACGTTCCGACTCAAGATCAAGGGTTTCCTGGGTTCAAATCCTGATCAAAACACTGAGGGTATGCGATTGGGAAAGTCATTGTACACACCTTTATCCACTCCACCCGGGAGTTAAAATGGGTACAGACTCGCATGTGAGGTAGGGAAATAATCCGCCATAGACTAACAACCTCCTATTCAGAAAGTGGCTTACCCTATAATATATAAGCCTAATGAAGGAAAGCAACGGAAAAAACTGAAAAACAACGTCATCCCTGTTGTAGTGTGAACAATCAAATTGTTGCTAGAAACTGAAGAGTAAATCAAAGCAAGGTGAGTTAAAATGGAAGAGTTTCTGTAACTCTGTAACGTCCAGTGTTTTTACCATCTTGTCCCTTACAGAAACTTTTCCATTTTCATGCACTTTGCTTTGATTTACTCTACAGCTTCTAACAGCCGTTTGATTGTTGTTAGACTAACCTTTAGCCGCTTTGAGTTTGTTCCTTTCCTGTTCTCGGACCTCCCTGGAGACGCGTGGGGCCATCCCTAATGCCCCGGCTACCAGACGTCTGGCCGCCATGGAGGTCGTCTGGGGTCGCGCCTTGTACGGCTGGAGGAATTCTGATAGGGTTGGGGGGATGGCATACCACCAAAGGATACATTGTAATTTTAGAGAGGTTACTTCTATTATTTCAACATTGAAAGGATAAATCGACATAGAAAAGATAAATTAAAAATCAATAAAGTTGATGGTGTTTTATGAACATTTCTCTCAGCATTGAGAGGGTAGATCGACATAGAATAGGTAAATCAAAAAAATTGTTTAAGTTGATAGTGTTTCATGAGCATTTCAGAGGGGTTTCTTCTATTCTTTCAACATTGAAGGGGTAAATAGGTATAGAAAATGTAAATAAAAAATTCATAAAGTTGATATTGACTTACGAACATTTTAACACTTTTTTAAAGCAAATACTATTTTATATAACTGACCAAACTCAATCTATCCCCTTACCGTCAGAGCTTTTGGCTTTACTCAATCCTTGCCGAGAGGCCTCCGACATTGGGCGGACTTTTACCATCAGGTGGAACATCTTCAACGCCTCGTTTGCTGTGAAAGAAATGCAAAAATCATCTTAACAGCAAAAAACACCATTTTATCTTATCACTTATAAAAGAGTCCTTTTTTCACACTCAAAATGTCCTCCTTCATTTATGAAATGGACATGCTTAATACATTATTTACCACTGATACTGATAACAAAGTTGGACATATCAAAAGCTTATCATTTATTAAAACTTTAACTCAAGGTATAGTAATGTCAGGTATCGGTAACTCAAATATTATGTTCCATATATTCTATTTCCAGGCAACTGTTGAAAAAAAAAATGAAAAAAAGAAGAGAAGTGAACCCTACCAGCAATAGCACTGGAGAAGACTCCTAAGGCATGCGTGTCATCCACCCACTTGATATCAAGCCCTTTGGATCTGTGAGACACAATAAACAAAAAGAAAAAGAAAGAAAAGTATTTCAGTATTTCAAGGTTTCAAAGTATTTTAAGATAATGAATGAGTATCGGAAGGAGGGGGGGAGGGGGAGGGACAGGGAGAAGGAGTCAAAGAGAGCGATATGATCACTATTTGCGATATAAATGTTCTCATATAAAAAAAAGAAGACTTGGTAAACTTTAGTCTCCATTCTACAATCCTTCAAACTACATGAATAAACTTATTTTGATTCAGTTGACAGAATAAAACAATATTCAAGTTTTCTAAACCAAAAGCAACAAAGACCTCAGACACAGATATTCATTATGGATGACGATGAGCACAATAAAAACCACTACTTACACAAAGTCCTTGAAAGCCGCGATGATATCATGTGTCCCAAAATCTTGGGGGAAGTCGTAGATCTCAAGAATGTGACTGTAGCCTTTGAAGTGTAAAAACAATAGGATCATTTGTAGTGTTAGAATCAAATCTCTGTGATTTAACTAAAAAAAACTAGGAAATTTCTGACGATGACAGAATGACTTTTTTATAATAATAATGATGGACATTGTTCTCATGCAATAAATGATAGAAATATACAGACAAAAAAGTGGTGTCGGTAACCTTATGGTTGGTTTGCTTGTCTTCCCAGTGATCTGAAGGTCATAAGTCAAATATTGACTGGGTACCATGTTGAGTCTTTAAGAAAAAGGAAGATTCTTTACACTCTTTTCCTTTTTACCCAGGTGTAGAAACGGGTATCAACTAAAACTTTATACATTGGGTTGGGGAAGCTGGTAACTTATCCATAAAGCTGTGAAACTTATTCATCTTTCAAAACATCCTTAAAAACTGAATATTTTAGATCTGTATATGATGAAAGTCTTA